>CM022955.1:24891577-25146229 GCA_012931725.1 Litsea cubeba | reverse complement strand
CCTTCAAGCAAAGGACAGCAGAGTGATCCTTCCTCAAGCTCCTCTTCAAAAGAATGAGCCCCAGCTAGTCACCAGGACAGTTTCTTCGTTCGAGTCACGAAGGATGAATGTCTTGGCTACAAATTCTGAGCCCCACTCCGCAATCCCCTCCAGAAGATGCGATCACCCGATCCAGCAGTTGGAACAGGCCAGCAGAGGATTGAAACTCTGATGGAAAACCTTCTCCTCGCCTTCCAAAATCAGGCGAACAATGAACCTCCTCCGAATCATCAAGACGACGAGGTAAATAGAGAAGAAAATGAGTCACGCGCCCTTACCAAAAAGGACGTAGACGGTATCCTCGCCAAAGCAAAAGAAGAGGATATACTCAAGGAGCCATGGGATCAAGCCACCATATCCCTATGATGGACTCGGTCCCGTTCCCCACCAAATTCAAGCATCCTACTCTCCAAACATATACGGGGAAAGGATCAGCCAGACAGCACGTCATCCACTTCAAGATCCTGACGGGAGCTATCGCGGATCAAGATGCACTCAAGATCCGCCTCTTTGCAAGTACCTAAAAGGTACGGCCTTCGATTGGTACTCCACTCTGCCGGAGGACTCAATCCAAAACTGGGCAATGTTAGAGACACGCTTCCTGACTCACTTCAAAGGTGCGGATCACCCCGCTACTATGGCTCAGCTGTGCAGCCTAAAACAGGGGGAGAATGAATCAACATATGACTTCATTCACAAGTTGGAAAGCAATGGCATACAAATGCTCTGATGTATTGCCACAAGCGTCGCTAGTCGACATCTGCCGAAACAACATGAGAGCCAGAATCCGCTCCATGATCATCGGCAATAAACCTGGGAGAACTCCTAGAAGCTTCCATGGAAGCTGAAACGGTGATTAAAGACCTCAACAGTCAGAAATCATCAAGAAAAGAGCCAACCGCCATTACGACCTCAAAACCGAAGAAAAAGAGGTCCTCAATGTGCAGACCAAGTCAGCTCCTCAGCCACCAAAGAAAGCTGAAAACAAAGATGTTGGTAAGAAACCTGAACTCTCTGATGCCTTCAAAGAACGAGTAGAGAAGAAATACCCGTTTGATGAAGATGTTGATGAAATCTTCGGGGCTCTTGTGGCGAATGGCAAGCTCACCTTGCCTGAACCAAAAAGACCGGGTGATGTTGGCAAAACCAACGATCCTCGGTACTGTCCATACCACCAGATGATCTCGCATCCTCTCAATCAATGCTTCGTTGTGAGAGAGAAAATAAATGAGATGTGGAAAAACGGAGTCATCACCTTTGACAAAAACTATGGGTCTGCCTCCGTCAACATGGTGACATGTGGACAAACATCAAAATCACCGAAGAAGAAGATCACTACTTCCTTCAAAGTGATAAACTCAATCCAAGCGTCCGAGGAACTGGTTCCTTACCCGACACCAGACGGACAACCGATATGGGTACATCCCGATCTCCTGGAAGATGAAAATTGGGAGGTCGTGAAAATAAAGCCTACAGCTCAACAGCGAAGGCAGGCTAGGAAACATCTCCTCAAGCTCAAACGGCAAGAGAAGACCCAGCCAAAACTAGAGGTCAAAGAAAAGGCAGAGGCTTCCTCTACCGCTTCACTGGAGGTAACAAAAACATCCCTTCCAGAGACTTCAAAGGGGGTAAGGAAATTCACTCTCAATGATTTCATGCCACCTCAATTTAAAGAAGCCATGCAGGAGACATCATACTCTTGCAATTCGGTAGTTGGATTCTCCATTGATGGATACGAGTCCAGCGACACCGATGATGGATTCGAATCCAACTACACAGATGAGTGGGAGGAGTCCCTTGAAACAGGAGAATATCTCTCCGATGAAGAATGGGTTCCTGAGTCTCATCTTATGCCAGTTTTCTGGTATAACCCCCTACAGCCACAAGGATCCTGGTCTGATGATAAAAAGACCAAGAAGCTGTACAAGAAAATGCTGCTGAACCAGCACCTCTCATTACTCCAGTGGAAATCAACAATGTTGAGCCACAAAGAGATGATGAAGAAGAAGATCCGGCTCCCATGCCTGATCTTGAAGAATATGCAAGGATCTTGCAGCGACTCGCTCTAGAACAAGAACAAGAACGCGTCAACGAGCCTCCTCGCAATCCAGAGCCTGAAGTCCCTGAAGACCACCAGGTACATCCTCCCTTAACTCCTGAAAATGGAGAAAATTGCTGGATAGACGATCCTCTCACATCCGAGGATGAGTCTGACTCCGATCAGGCAACGTCTCCCGTCAGAGCTTCCTGTAATGTGATAATTCGGGATTATAGCTCTTCCGAAGCATCGTCTGATGAGAGCACTTACACTCCGGCGACGCCTAGCAATATATCTTCTGGAGCCACCTCGTCTCACGTGACTTTCACTGAGATGACACCCTCTCAGGTTTCTTCTCCTGAGACTGTGACTTCAAAGTTCACACCCTTCCTGACTGAAGAATTCCCAGCCATTGATGCTTGGGACGATGAATTAGTCAACGAAGAAGAAAGATTGCTGGATGCTGTTCAGGACTTGTTCCCGGAAAATGCTCCATGCAACACAATCACTGAGGATGGTAACTCTGCTGCTGATGCATCCTCAGCAAATGAAAAACGACAGCCTCTTGATCCTGAAGACAATCTTCCAAATGAAGACCCTTCTCAAGAAGCTCTCGAAGTTGGTAGAGGCACCCGCTCTGGCCGGGACTACCATAAAAATTACAACCAATCTTCCTTTACATATGTAAATCCTTCGGGAAAAGATGTTGTAAGCGCCCCTAGTGGCAACAATGATGAACATGCAGGCCCTAAGGAGGCTTTCAAGTATGACTTGATTGAACACTTCAAGCACATACCTGCACGTCTACACATCCTAGATTTGTTGCGAATGTCTCCGCACACTCGTGATAATCTCATTTCGGAATTACAAAAGCTGAATGAGGATGTCGACAAACATGCCCCGCAAGTCCTCCAAATTGAAATGGATTACCGGGTCAAAAACTCAGAAGCCTCCTCAAAGGGAGAAAAGAAGAAAACTGAGGGATCATGCATTGAATGCCTCTCGGTTAAAAAAGCAGCCAGTGCAACCATCGCCTTCACAAAGGATGACCTCCTACTTGGCGAAACCAGGCATAACCGACCCCTGTACTTCACAGGGTATATCAAGGAAATGCCTATGCATAGAGTTCAGATCGACCCAGGTTCTGCACTCAACCTCATCTCCACATCGGCTCTTGAAGAGTTGGGCATCCCACCCAGCAAACTGAGCCACACATCTGTATCTATCTTTGGATACGATGGGAGTACTCAAAGGCCTATCGGTAAAATCAGGTTCAAGTTGCAGATCGGTGATCTTATCTCTGAGGTCACAGTGTATGCAATAAAGACCCCTTCATGCTACAACATCCTTCTCGGACGCCCTTGGATCCACGAGAATGGTGTTGTCCCTTCAACTCTACATCAATGCATCAAGTTTGTTGGCGACGACGGCATGATACATCGACTCTTTGCGGACAGAAAACCCTTCAAAGGTAAAGAAATCCACTTCGCAGACTCACAGATGTATGAAGGTGAAAAAGAAGAAGAGGAAAAGCACACAGCATCCTTTGCCGAAAATCTCCAGAAAGATAAAGGCAAAGCTCCTCAACAATCACCGGAAGAAAATAAACCATCCGGTAAATCTGAAGAGAGCATTCAAACTCCCTTCATCATCTCCCTCAAATCTTCAAAGCCTTTGGTCATCACAACTAAAGTGAAGAAGGCAAAACAAAAGCCTGGGGGCAAATTTGTTGTCTCTTTCGTGTCTATCATGCAAGACACGGACTCGGATTCAGAGCCAGAAGACGACACATCGTCAAGCCAAGCTGACACTCAGCAAGTTCAGCCTGCTCTTACTCCAATGGAGACAACTTCTGACATAGAAGATCCTACGTCAGCTTCCTTCGTTGTTCCAGCAACTTCAACAAAGGAAAAGCCGATCTTCTTCCATAGATCGGATGCTTCTTCATCAAACTCCATGCTTGAACCTTTCCAAAATAAAGGTACGCCTCAACTATCCTTATACAGTTCTGTGGCACAAGCTATTATGAAGAAAATGGGCTATGACGCTCAAAACCCAGTCGGTTTGGGAGAAGGACGCGGTATTCTCACGCCATTGGGGCCCGTCTTGACCAAAAGCCAGCTGGAAGATTGGAGACTCTACGGCTATGTAGAAAAGTCTTCACACGGGTTAGGGTATGATCCTGACACTCCCTTGAGACAGTTGACACAAAGGCTTAAAAGTCAATATACTGACCAAGCCTCAACATCTCAAGTCCATGAAGACATCGATCTCCCTGGATATCTCTTTGATGAGTCACCTGACAAAGATCCAGGAAGCTTATCCAATTGGCACGATTTCTCCGAAAATGAAGAGGAGTTGTCCGATGGCACAGACGTGTGGACTTCTGACCCAGAAGAACCCTCATCTCCAAAAGAAGTAGCCTACTTCGACTCGGTTTCAACAGGCGATTGGGATCATCTCATAGCAAACCTTGGGAAAATTACCGATCAAGAAGACCCGTGGAAAGGAACAAAACCTTGGTCTGGAAATGCCCTTGAAACCCCAGAAGGTTTCGTTGAGCTGGAAGCCTCCGAAAATATTGTGGAGGAACCACCTTCGAACCTTCCAACAGAAGATCCTGTTCAAAAGATAGACTTGGGAACACCAGATAACCCACGTCCTGTATTCATAAGCAAGAATATAAAGGATGATGAGTTACCCGAGTATATCTCCTTTCTTCGTGAGTTCGTTGATTGCTTTGCATGGTCTTACGCTGAAATGCCAGGCTTAGACCCCAAAATAGCAGTTCACAAACTCAATCTTCAAGAAGACATCAAGCCTGTCAAGCAAGGCCAAAGAAGATTCCGTCCAGATGTGATGGATAAAATTGAACAAGAAGTTCAAAAACTCAAAAGCGTCGGCTTCATCCGTGAGGAACAACATCCTGAATGGTTGGCCAACATTGTCCCCGTGACAAAGAAAAATGGGCAGATCAGGGTCTGTATTGATTATAGAGACCTGAATGGCGCATGCCCAAAAGATGAATTTCCGCTCCCCATACCAGAGGTAATGATTGATAATACCTGTGGATTCGAGCGAATGACATTCATGGATGGTTTCTCTGGCTACAATCAGATAAAGATGCATCCTGAGGATGAAAAACATACATCCTTTCGAACCCCATTTGGCGTGTATTGTTACACTGTCATGCCATTTGGTCTGAAAAATGCTGGTGCCACATATCAGAGGGCTATGATGAAAATATTCCAAGATATGCAGCACAAGACGGTTGAATGTTACGTTGATGACCTCGCCGTCAAAAGCAAAAGAAAAGAAGATCATCTCGAAAACCTTCGAGAAGTCTTCCTCCGGCTTCGCAAACACAAACTGCGAATGAATCCATTGAAATGCTTCTTCGGCGTCTCGTCGGGTAAGTTCCTCGGATTCTTAGTTCGGAAAGCTGGAATAGAGCTTGACCCCATAAAAGTCAAAGCCATTCTAGAAATGCCCTCTCCAAGAACCTTGAGAGAACTCAAAGGGCTTCAAGGGAGATTGGCCTACATCAGACGGTTCATCTCCAATCTTTCGGGGAAATGCCGTCCATTCTCTCGGTTGATGAAAAAAGGTGTAAACTTTGTCTGGGATGCTGACTGTGAAGCTGCTTTCCAAGACATCAAGTCATACCTGACAAAACCTCCAGTGTTAGCTGCTCCTACCACTGGAAAACCATTCATCTTGTACACAAGAGCCCTTGATCACTCTCTGGGAGCTCTGCTTGCGCAAGAAAATGATCAAAGAAAAGAAGCTGCTCTATATTACCTCAGCCGCATGCTAGTAGGTGCAGAGCATCGCTACTCTCCAGTCAAAAAAGAATGTCTTGCAGTGATGTTCGTTGTACAAAAGCTGCGTCACTACTTGCTTTCCAACACAGTCTACCTGGTCTCGAGGGTCAACCTCTTGAAGGTCCTTGTCACAAAGGCAGGTTCTCTCAATGCTCGACTGGCAAAATGGTCCATCCTTCTGTCACAATTTGATATTAGGTATGTACCACAAAAAGCAATCAAAGGACAAGCTCTAGCGAACTTCCTCGCAGAGCATCCATTGCTTAAAGATTCTCCACTCAGAGATGATCTCCCAGACGAACCAGTCTACAATGTGGAGACTTTCTCACAAAGTGCCTCCTGGGATATGTACTTTGACGGTGCAACCAGGACAAATGAAAAAAGACAGCTAATCTCGGGAGTTGGCATCCTCTTTGTTAGCCCCGACAAATACATGATTCCACACGCTTTCTCGCTACTGGAACCATGCACAAACAATGCAGCTGAATATCAAGCTCTGATCTTAGGATTGGAACTCGCCATCGAATCCGGTATCACCATGCTGGAAGTCTTTGGAGACTCTCAACTGATCGTCAACCAGATGAATCAGAAATTTGAAGTCAGGAAGCCAGATTTGTTGCCCTACTACAACAAGGCACAATCACTTCTGCAAAAGTTTAACATCTGTCACATCACCCACATTCGTAGAGGTGAAAACATACGTGCGGATGCCCTAGCCGGACTTGCCGCATCCATGGCAATCCAGGAAGGGGAAAACATGCAAATCACAGTGTGCGAAAGAAGAATCCTTCCTCCTCTTAACACACACCAAGCAGTTGCTGAATGCCACCAAGTGGTCGGAAGTCGGATTTCAATCCTTCAAACTTCAATTGGCGACTGGAGGGATCCGTTCATTGATTACATTATGTTCGGAATCCTACCTGAAGATCCAAAAGAACGGGTAAGCATCCAAAGGCGAACCCCAAGCTTTCATTTGGATATTCCTTCAAAAATCCTTTACAGGAAATCCTTCAACGGAGTACTTCTACGCTGCTTGTCACAACAAGAGGCTGAAGAAACACTCAAAGAAGTTCATGCTGGTCTTTGTGGAGCTCATCAGGCTGGACCTAAGCTCTATGATCAGATAAAAAGGTTAGGATATTACTGGCCTACCATGGTAGCTGACGCAATGCAATTTGCTAAGCGCTGCCAACAATGCCAAGTTCATGGAGATTACATTCACATGCCTCCAGAATGGCTGCATCCTACAGCGATCTCATGGCCTTTCGAAGCCTGGGGTATGGACATCATAGGTCCTATTTCTCCCCCTTCAAGCAAAGGTCATCGCTTCATCTTCGCCGCTACGGATTACTTCTCCAAGTGGTCAGAAGCATTTGCGTTTAACGAAATGAAGACCTCATCAGTCCTTCAGTTCCTACGCACCAACATCATTTGTCGTTTCGGCATACCCAAAAGATTCGTCCATGATAACAGATCACAATTCCGGGATCATCGATTCTACAGGTTCTGCGACAAATACAAAATCCAAAGCTGTCCTTCGACTCCATACAATCCGGCAGCAAATGGGTTAGCAGAAGCTTTCAACAAGACACTCTGCAAAATCCTTAAAAAAATGGTCTCTAATCACAAAAGAGACTGGAGCGACAAAATGTCTGAAGCTTTGTGGGCCTATCGAACCACCGTTCGAGGACCAACCCATAGCACACCATTCTCCTTGGTCTATGGATGCGAAGCTGTCGTGCCCTTGGAAGTACAAATTCCTTCCTTGAGGGTATCCTTGCAAAATGACATGACTCAAGAAAGCAATGTCAAATTGCGGCTCCATGAGCTGGACAATCTCGATGAGAGACGGCTCGAAGCTCAACAAAGCATTGAACTTTACCAAGCACGCATGGCAGGATCTTTCGATAAAAAGGTCAGGCAACGCGCCTACAAAAAGAATGACTTGGTTCTTGCGGTAAAAAGACCAATGGTCTTCGCTCACAAGTCCAAAGGCAAATTTGAGCCGAAATGGGAGGGACCCTACGTCATCGACAAAGTTTTCTCCAATGGCGCATACGCACTCCTAAACATGGAAGGTGACAGATGTATGCTGCCCATCAATGGCAAGTTCTTAAAGCGGTACTACCCTTGAAGACTTACCCAACTGGGTAAGAGCAATGCCTGTATGGCCAAAACCGGTTTCTAGGTACACGCTCGCTAAACCCACCCTTTTTTAGAATTTTCATATCAAATGTTGAAATTTCTAGAAATCTAAAACAATGCTTACTTTCATCGTTTCATTGTTCAAAAAAAAAATATATATATATATATATCCAAGTTTAGGAACCTTTCCCTAACTTGACCAAAATTTTCAACCCTTGAACCCAAAATTCATGGTTTGAAACAAAAATCCGGATTCAGGGATTTCCACCCTAGTCTACCCTGCCTTTTACCGCCAAAATGGTTTTAGGTCAAAATTTATGACCCTCGTGTCTTTAAACAAAAAAAAAATGGTTTTTCAAAAACCGCGAGGAAGCGACGCTTAGTCGATACTCGCACAAATCGGAAGCAAGCGAACCACATTCGACACTTCCAAAATCGCAGGGAAGCGACATTTCGTCGATACTTACAAAATCCAAAACCGTGGAAACGCAACATTTCAGTTGATATCCACAACCCAAATTTCAAAGGTTCGAAAAAACCTAAAAAACTGTGGAGACGCAACATTTCAGTTGATATCCATAACCCAAAGGTTCGAGAAAACCACAAATTTCAAAAATCGTGGGGAAACGACATCAAGTCAGTACCCGCAAAACCAAAATTTTTGAAAAGCAAGGATGCGACATTCCATAAATACTTGCACCCAAATCCGCGAGGATGCGACATTCCATCGATACTCGCAACCGAATGAGCAAGGATGCGACATTCCATCGATACTTGCAAGAACATTCAGCAGGGAGGCGACTTTTAGTCGATACTTGCATTTTTTGAAAACCAAACCGGCTATAAATGCCATCAAAACAGGCTATAAATGCCACAAACCGGCTATAAATGCCATCAAAACAGGCTATAAATGCCACAAACCGGCTATCAATGCCACCAAAACAAAACCGGCTATCAATGCCACAAACAAAAACTTGGATTTCAAAAAAAAACCGGCTATCAATGCCACCAAAACAAAACAGGCTATCAATGCCACCAAAAACCGGCTATCAATGCCACAAACCGGCTATCAACGCCACCAAAACTGGATATAGATGCCACAAAAAAAAACTCGGCTATCAATGCCACAAGAAAAGCTGGCTCTCATGCCAAAATTGGCTTCCATGCCACAAACAAAAACCTGGCTTTCATGCCAAAACAATTACTTGACAAAAGATTTTCACAAAATGACAACCTTTTGATCAAATCCCATTTAGCAATTACTTTTATCACAAAAAGATTCAAGTGAGCGTAGGGATAACAAAAAAAAAAAGCATCCCATTTAGCAATTACTTTTATCACAAAAAGATTCAAGTGAGCGTAGGGATAACAAAAAAAAAAGAGAGAGCATCCCATTTAGCAATTACTTTTATCACAAAAAGATTAAAGTGAGCGTAGGGATAACAAAAAAAAAAAGAAAGTGTTCACAAGCACTACACAAAAAAAAAGGGAGTACCAAAAAAATACATGTGGTACCAAAAAAAGAAAGTGTTCACAAGCACTACAAAAAAAAATATACCAAAAAATATACAAGTGGTACAAAAAAAAAAGAAAGAAGGATGGTTTCTGTATACAGGAGCTCAATCAAAAACGGTCTCCAGCCAAGAGTTCAGCTCCTTAAGCAAGCTTTTGGCTTCATCCGTCAAGGATTCCAAGGCACGCTTCTTCAGGAACCTGCCATGAGATGCTGGGGTGGGCTGTAACCCTTCTTCTGCACTGGGAAGCTTCCTTCGAGCGGTTTTCCATTGTTTGTCCTCATCAGACTTCCTTTTGAGAACTCGAATGGCATCCGCAACTCGGTGAATCAGAGCAGTCTCCCTTTCACGAGCCTCTGTTATTTCAGTCCACTTGGCAGCGACTTGTGCCTGCAGATGCTCAAGACGTTTCCTGGCCTCATCGACCTCCCTATCAAGGATGTTAAGGTCATGTGTCAGCCTAATGATGGTTATTTCTTCTAAGTTCCTCTCTCGGACTGCCTGCTTCTTGCTTTCTGTAGCCTCATCCAGGTCAGATTGAGCCTTATCCGCAGGGTCCGAGAACATCTCCTTGAAGAACTGATCGTCAGGAAAACCCATGGTCTCAAACCACTTGTCACCCAACTCAATGATCCTATTAACGATCGCCCTGGCATATGTGACATCCAAACCAGCTTCTTCAGCATCACCGAGAATCTCACGCACATGCTGGATCATGCTAAATCCGGCTTCCAAGTGCCCAGAAAAGAGAGTCTCAATCCAAGAGCTCAGAACTCGCACCACCACCTTCTTCGCAAAAAGAAGAGATGGCCCAGCTGAAGATTCGCCCAACTCCGTTGGTCGGCTGCTCATGTCATCATCTGTTGAAAGAGTAACAAAAGAACTCTTTCCAGTTGAAGCTGCTCCTGCTCGGGAAGGAATCTCAGCGCGAGGAATCTCCTCAACATTGTCAGAACTGGTCCCAGGAGTCTCTACCTCTGGATTAACCTCTGGCATCCCTTGCTCTGGAAGCGACGGACCCTCCTCTGTCACTTCAAAACCTGCCAAAGAAACACAAAAAGGTATGAATATAATCCTGTTCGAAAATCATTATCAGGGTTATTACTATAAAATACCTTCTTCGACGACTGGCGGAACACTCTCTTCCTCCATGAACTCATCGAAAGCATCATCAACATTTACGTCCATCGATGGTTCAAAGTCATCAGAACCCTGTGGCAAGTCAGCTGACAAAAAAAATGTTAGCAAACCAAGTCACAGACAAAAAAAAAGAGCAAAAGAAGTCGTACCAATTGGAGATTCTGGATTTACTCCAGAGTCCCTCGGTTCTTCTTCAGGTGCCTCAACAGGATCCATCACCACCTCATCGGTTGGGACCTCAGGCATCACCAAGTCTTCCTCTGCTAAAAAAAAAAAAAGAAAAGCAGAAACAAGAAGCAAATCAGAACATGGAAAAAATCCCATGAAAAGAAATGGAAAGAGAAAAAGGAAGAATCATACCTTCACCAACGGTCTCTTCTTCTCGGCTTCTCTTCTCTGGAGGCTCGTCAACATCCACTGGCACATCCTCATTGATAGTAAGAGGAACTTCCAAGTTAGGAGAGTCCTCATGCTGCCCCTTGCTGTGATGATGACTCCTCCCCCTCTTACCCCGGCGGACTCGCTTCTTAGAGGAACCTGCCCCACTTGACTCCTCACTGGATGTTCTACTCTTGCCAGTAGACTCCACGGAAGCCTGCCTCTGTGCCGCTTGCATCCAAGCACCAAGTTCGGCTTCCTCCTGTTCTAGCTGCTCCAAAGCCTCGTCAGGTATTTCTCGAACAGCTTCAGAACCAATGACGCCCTGGTCACCGAGAAAGCCTATCTTGTGCTTCTCTCCAGAAAGGAAGGCCCAAACTTCCTCTCGCCGGATGCCATCCGACTTTCCAAGGCCCTTTCCAGATGCCAGCTTCACATCAAGCTCCTTCTTGGAAAGCCCCCAATATGCCGAAAAGCTCTCCGCGAACCACTTCGCAAAGCCGGCAGTCCGGGAAGTCAGCAACACAGGATAAGAAATCATGGCTGTAGTGTCTTCAGCACTATAGAAAGCCCATGCATTTCTTCTGTCCTGTAAGCCTCCAAAGCGCTTCACCATGCTTGAAGGCGCTCCAACAACGCCTTGAGAAAAGCCCAGCTGCAAAGCAAAGCGAGAGGGTACATACGGCTGGATGTCGATGAAAAGATGTCTGCGGTACACCATCGTGCCGACACGTATGCTGAAAAGCCACTCTCTCTCTGCATTTGTCAAGGAATAATGCCTTCCCGACCCCGCCCTGGTAGAGTCTCGGGAGGCACCAAAATCAAAAGCATTCTTCCGCAACTCCGGAGAAAGCTTCACTGAAGATTGCCCCATCTCGACGTCCCTGAACCGTCGGATCCTCATGCGGGCAAACAAAAGTGATTCGGACACGGCTTTGCCCTTAGCCAGTCGAATCATCAGAGGATCATCATCCTGTGCAGCACCCAGCCGATGGAAGCCAGGACAGTGGTATACATACCACGAATAAAAGATATGGGCTGAAAATACCCTATTCATGGGAAGCCCAAGCCGAGCCAAAAAAGCAGCAGCCTGCAGTTCGGTACACAAGTAGGAGTAAAGAGCTGGCACCAAAGCAAGCTGCTCTCCAAACGCCATCTGACAAGCCGGGAAAATACAATGCGGCCTGATGTGCGTTCCATCTCCTCCAGCAAAAACAGCCTCACCAAGCCAATAAGTGAGGTAAACAGCGAGATCTCTCCGCAGTGCAATGTCAGGACATATGGCATTTGTACTTGCACAGAAATCTCTCAACTCTTCTTGCATGGCCAAGATCTTCTTTGAACTTGGATCTTGAGCTCCGGCTTCTTGGGTCACGCTATCAGAAGGCTCCCTGCTATCAAAAAAGTTGGGGAATGAAGAGCTAAAACTCTTCCAACTGCTGGATCTAACTTTCAAACCCTCCTTCTCCTTCAAAAAATCATAGAAGGCGACAAGCTGAAAGTATAGAAGCCTGAACTCCTCAGACTGCCCCTCGAGGACGCTGTCAATCGGCATAAACTCCTCATAGAGTTTGCCGAGGATGGGCAATCCAGTAATGGCGCTCAGCTCCTTCAAAGAAAAACCAATCTCACCATTCGTCACAACGAAGGTATTGGTTTGAGGGAGGAATGACTCCAGCATAGCCATGAAGGCCTCGTCGGAAAAGATCACGGTCTCCCTAAAGGCGCGGACCGCATCAAAAATCCCGGCTTCCTTCAAAACGGCGCCACCAATCAGCAGGACGTGATCAGTCGACGACTTCCACTCGGAGTCAGCATTGAAACGACCTCGAAGTCGAAAAGGCTTGATCCAATTGCTGCCATCACCACTGAAAATACCAAGGCCCACCGGTCTCAAATCGACCGACGGATAATCAGAGCCCTGGTAGCCGCTGGAGGGCATCAACAGGTCCATGTCAACAGGCGACCTCTCCGTATATCCAGGAGAACCGCCAACAAAAACCCCGGTCTTGATTACATTTGTCCTTCTCACCCAGCTTGGAGGATCTTCCCTCTTAGGGCACGTGGGGGCAAGGCTCAGAATCGAGACGGTGCGATCAAACGTCGACCGGGGTAGCAACAGTCTTCTTCTCACCATCTGCTGTGAAGGAAAACTGAAAACATCTCCTTTGGTATGTCATGTCATCAGGGACTGCATCACCAAAGAAGAAGGTAGGCTTGGGCAAAACGCTCTGATCTTCCATCACCCATGGACGACTGCTTACCATGATCTTATAGAATTCCTCTCCCTTGAGAGCAATCAGTCGCTGCCTCATCTCATCTCTGTTGAGGGAGTCGCACTCTTCCAGATTTCTCTCAACATACTGGACCTTCTCAAAAGCCTGCTGAACGGCCGGATTAGAAGATCTAGAAGATCGACGAGGTATGCTTGTAGCAGGCTCTTTACCCTTGTTCGCTCTGGAGGAACCACCTGAAAAGGATGGAAAAGAAAAAGATCAAACATCAAAATGACAGAATCTCGCTAAAAAAATCTGGCGAAATTTTGACATGATGACGGGGCAATTCCGAAGAAAAGGAACTATCCCGAAAGAAATAGAAAGCTTGAAGATGGGCTCAACATCGCTGCGAGCTCCAAATTCCCAAATTTGCAAAAACTTTCAGGTATGCTATCACATCATGCTACAAATTTAATTTACAAATTGAATGCATGCATGAACATCTTGGTTTGCGAAAAAAAAATGCATTATCATGATGAGCAAAAAAAAAAAAAAGAAACTTTCTCAAAAAAAAGAGGGCTGGCCCACAGGCCACGTGGCCGTACGGCCAGATCCGTACGGATCTGTCCGTACGGCCCACAAACAAAAAAAAACAACAAAAACATGAGAAAAAAAAAGAAAGAAGAAAAAAAAAACGTGTGAAAAAAAAGAAGAAAAGAAAAAGAAAGAAACAAAAAGAAGGGAAAGAAAGAAAGATCTTTTTATTTTTCCTACAATGGAGTTTTCTTGAAAAAGGGAACTTACTTGAAGCCATTGATGGAGAAGAAGAAGAAAAGTCTTGAAGATGTTGAAGAAGAAAAGCTCTTGGTCTTGAAGCTCTCTTGAGATTATTGCAAAAGAAAGTAATAAGAGCAAGAGATCCAACCTTCTCCTTGCTTTTATAGAGGAGAGCAAACCAAAGAAGGAAAGAAGAAAGAGGTAAGTGTTACTGATTAGTAACCTTACCAAAAGAAAGAGATTAGAAAGATTCTTTCCCAAAAGAAAGATATCTTGAAGGATTTTCTCCCAAAAAGAAATCTATGACGGATTCTTTCCCAAAAGAAAGATATCTTGAGATATCCTATCCCAAAATAAAGGGATCATGAGAGATTCTCTCCAAGTAAAGATATTCTTAGATATTCTCTATCCAAATGAGATATTTTTGGATATTCTTTACAAAAATGACACCATATGAGATCTAAGCCATTTCAAAAGCTTAAGGTCCCATGGGTTAGCCCATATGAGCCAGGTTTGACCACCTAGGCACACAAAAAAAAAAAAAAATTGGGCTTTTAGTCAAAGAGAAATCCCTCTTACCAAGAGCATACAAAAATGGTTCCATGCCTCTTTTGAGTTGATTCGACCATACAAAGAAAATTCCAAGCCCCATGAGCTTCCAAAAATCAAACCATCCAGCCTCATCTACCAAATTGAGCCAAAATCTTGAAATTGACATTCCACAAAAATCAAACCAAATCCTGGTCCCCTAACTTGCCACATACAGCCTGTTAGGTCACAAGACCAAAAATCAAAAACCAAAACCTGATCCCCTAAATTGCCACATACAGCCTGTTAGGTCACAAGATCAAAACCAAAATTGATCCCCCAACATTCCACATACAGCTTGTTGGGTCACACGATCAAAACCAAACCCGACCCCCTAACCTGCCACATATAGCCTGTTAGGTCACAAGGTCAAAACCCAAATCCACATCCCTGATGTCATCTTCAAAACTTTGCCTCGAGATGGTATGTGATCCCTTTCACTACCATAAAATTCCCCTGGAAGCTCAAAAGGCTACAAATACCAAAAAGAAAGACTGCTCAAAGACTCTTGATCAAGTCACAGGTTCTCCTTCGAAAATCTCTTCGAGGCACATCGACTACAAAAGTTAAGCAACTCGTCGCTGTACCTCGAGGGGGCATTTGTTGACACCAAAAATGTTACTTTGCCTCTTCAAGATCCAAAGAGCTACATGAAGTCGCAACCTGCCATAAATAGGCAATGTTGCTTCCAAAAATCAAATCTTGTCAGAATCAGACAAAAACTGCAAGATTCTTCCAGACAGCCAAAAGAGGAGTACACAAGAAGTTTCGGGCCATTTCAAAATCATTTGGCCTAACTTCGCTTCTCAGACAGCCGAAAAGGAGCTCTCGACGACAAAAGCATCGGAGACACCAAATCTTCGATCAGGGCCGATGGATAGTCTCAAAATACTTCCAAAAGGCTCCACGTCAAGTTCCGAGTCAAACCGACAACGTTTGACCCTACATCAACCCTCGAACAGCTAAATCAAGCCTCTCGGCGGCGAGAACCACCGAGGCCATTACTCATCAGATAGAGCACATGGACGGCTTCAAAATGCTTATAAAGGGCTACACGTCAAATTTCAGGTCATTTCCACAACATCTGACCATAGTTTGACGCTCGGAAGCCAAATCAAGCCTCTCGGCGGCAAAGCTCTCCGGGACCATGGTTTCCAAGACAGAGCCTATGGATCATCTTAAAATGACTCCAATAGGTTCCCTGTCAAATTTCAAGTCAATCGGACATCGATTGACCGCACATCAAACCGCGACATCTTCATCGCGACAAAAAGCAAGTCTACAGGTGATAGGACCCCAAACGGCTTCAAAACTCAAACAAAAGCCTATGGTTGGTCTTATTTATTGCTCAGGAGGCTTCACACCAAATTTCAGGTCATTCCGACATCGTTTGACCCAGTTTCAGCTTCTGACGGAAAATCGGCAGCTCTGCGCGACAAAGTCTTCGGCTTTCTCAGGAAATTGGAAGTTTTGCAAAATAAAATGTAAGGATTCTCATCAGGTTTCCTACAAAGAAATTAGGCCAATAAATGGTCAAAATGTCAAGGAAAAGTACAGAAGAAAAAAGAATCGAAAAACAGCAAAAACGGACACAAAACGGGACACGAAAGGGGGAAAACCCCCCCAGGACCCTGGGCCAGGGTCGCCGGCGACCTTGGAACCCGGGGTCGCCGGGAAGGCCCCGGAAACCCCGGTTTTCGCCGTTTTTTCGCGATTCGAAGAGCCCAGCCTCTGGTACTTTCCAAAATTCATGCTTTTGAGACACCAAGTCCTCTGACATCCGTCCAAAACACGGGTCAATCATCAAGAGTATCGAAAACAATATTGATCGCCACCCGGTCAACCAAAAGAAAGTGTGATTTCTACCCGACCGATCGAGAAATCGACAGGACAGATGGCACCGACCCGCTGTTGGCAACAAACACCTGAAATTACATGATCATCTGATGTCAATCTACATGAAGATCCATCGATGATCATCGACAGAAGAATCCCAAAAGACGTGGCACGGCCCGCGACTCTTCAGCTGCTCGGCGACCACTTAATGCGATTAATTGACTAGCTTTATTACAGTCATTAATCCATTTCTTTGGACGGCCCAATCAGAAGCAAGCATTCGGGAGTTACAAGTCAAGAGATTCATGGCATTTAACCTATGAAACTCCTCCCATCATGGCGATTAAAGGCGATTAAATGCCCTCAATCTCCTCCGGCCAATCAGAAGCCAAGAAAAAGGAGTTACAAAATAAACAATTCAATTTTGTAACTCCTCCCATTATGCAGCTTTATGACAATCAAGGCTCATAAACCCTCCTAAATGGCTACCTAAAAGCCTATAAATAGGAGAGCTCTCCAAGAAGAAAAGACATCAGAAACATCAGAGAAAAAAGCACAAACACACAGACAGAAATCCAGAGAAAGGAAAAAGAGAGAAAACTCTGCGGAAGTTCTACACCGGCCACCGCAACAAGGTGACAAAAGTCCCTTGGGGGGTACCCCCCCCCCCCCCCCAAGGTCCTTGCCTTCTCCTCCTGCCTCCAATGGCTTAGATGTGGCTTTTCAGCCCGCCTACTCGGCTTTTTATTGGATATAGGACCTCCTTTTGGTCTTTGTCTTCTAAAAACCTGAGGTTATAGCCAAGCCAAGCAAATCAATAGCATCCTCTGTTCTCATCTGCATGGATGATGGCGAAGCCCACATATGGCTTGCGACCGTCAATCTAAACGGGTCCCCCACAATCTCCTCAGAAGTTAGATCCTCCTTTTCTTGCTTTTCATTGTAGTTTGTATTTTTTCAAAAGAGACAAAAATCACAATTCTTGTCTTTCATTGTTGATAAGGATTGTAAATCGGCTATAAACGCCAAAATCGGCTATAAACGCCAAAAATCGGCTATAAACGCCAAAATCGGCTATAAATGCCAAAAAAATCGCCTTTCACGGCAAATCAAGAAAATGTCTCTTTTCTTAAATATATGTGCAATGGAAAACTTGAAAGAAGTTGATTTCCTTTTTACTTGCGAAGGTTGATCTCCGGATCACCACTTGCAATTCCAAGTAAAAATAGAAAATCTGGCACACCCACAAAAAAAGAAGTGTTGATGCACGCCCCTTGCCCCCCGGTTACGAAAGGGTCGGACCCGACGGACTCCCACGTCCGCCGACCTCGGTAGGAACTCGAGCATTCGGGGCGCGGTCCATCATCTGCTAACTTCTTCGTTGCAGCATCAGTGGGTACGATGGCAGTATTGTAACCGACTCTGACAGTCTCCCAGACATCATAGCCAAGTGATTTGATGAAAGCCTGCATTCTGATCTTCCAGAAGGAGTAATTAGAACCATCAAACAAAGGTGCTTTCATATTCCCTGTATTGGATGCCATGTGATTTGACAAGAGATCACCCTTAGCGTGTTAAGCTTATCAAGGGAGCCTTGGCGCTCTGATACCAATTGTTAGATATCGTGATCATTGAGAGGGGGGGTGAATCAGTGATTCCTTAAAAACAGGTCCAATTTAACAACAAAAGCAAATCAAATCACACAAGGACACCAGATTTAACGTGGTTCACCAAAAGGCTACGTCCACGGTTCAAAGACTGTACGAACTACCGATCCGGAACAGATCTGAATCTATTTAGTCGCACCAACGACAAAGAGCACCAACCCTTAAGTTTCAGATAGCACCAACTATCTAGGAAGCACCTACCCCCTTTACAATTTATCTGCACCAACAGATAGGATCACCAAACCCCTAACACCAAGCACCAACTTGATGTTCTACAGAATTAAAGTAGAGAACTTTTCTACAGCCTTTCCCCTCTACAATCTCTCTCTCTCAATCCCTTACAAATTGAAATTTAAAGCATAAACAGAGAGACACTTATCTTATGGACGAATCACCATCTTCATGAGCACATTCTCGTCCACACTTGCTGTAGAAACGTGCAACACAACAGCACACAGCAACAGCACCTTCTTCTCTCCAAAACCCTCTTTTTTCTTCTCTCTTCTCTTCTCTTCTCTTCTGTACATTTGAAAACGAACTTAACAAGCCTTTATATAGGTTATAGTAACCCTAAAGAGTGTTTAAATTAGGCTAGAATTCGTTTAGAAAGAGTCCCAAACGAAATACATAAGTTTCCTGAATTTTCGTGCAAAACTTCTATTTCTGCGCAACTCAGGTTTCCCATGTGTTCTACCGGTAGTACTACCGGTTTAACAGATGAGATTCTCATGTCCAAACATTCTGCTGGAATATCAGCCTTTTCTACCGGTAGTACTTGCGGTTGAACTTTCTACCGGTAGTACTTGCGGTTGACAGATGGAAATCTCAGGGTCAGCCTTTTCTACCCCTTTTCTACCCCTGTTCTACCGGTAGAACTACCGGTTGACAGATGAAATTCTGATTTCCTGTACTGTTCTATTTCAGCTCTGTTTTCTCTTTGAAGCTCTATCAACACCACACTTGTGACATTGTGTTGACAATAATTCCAACACAAGATGATACTTGAGATACTAAACACTTCAATGCTTCATAAGACTTCTCAAGGCATCTCAAATTCCAACAGACTTGTGCCAGTCTGCTTAATTGATGACCTTATGTTAGTGGTTGAGTGCAACACGGAATCCGATGGCCACAGGCTCCGGGTCGCAACGCCACACAAGCTTCCGTGAAACATTCAGATTGTGTGGAAATGTGTGAACCTCATCCACGCGGATCTTAGGAAAAGCAAAAATCTTAATTAATCCCAAAATTTCGCACCCCAAGACCAGATCACTGCAGGGTCCCAGTTTCGGGGTGTGACACATTGAGACTTTCCTCGGTAAGTCATTGATCATCATACACTATTCCCTTCCATGTTAGAAAATCTATATGTATCCTTTTATTAAATGACTCGAGTGGTCCGCCACGGTTGAAAATGACATCTTCATTTCAAGATCGAGATTCGTACGCTTTTTTACTAAATAGATTTGAAATGCATTTGAGTGGTTCGCCACAAAAATTGTTATCTTTTCTACAAATCGAATTGAATACTGATTTGAGTGTTTTCCCCACGTTTCAAAATGATCGATTGTATGAATTTTATACAATTTGATTTCAAGTGTATTTGAGTGGTTCGCCACGTTTGAATATCGATAAACTACTCGTTTGAGTGAGTGATATTGTCCGTGTGATAAGTACCCAGAGTAGTTACTTTTATCGATGAAAATGTATCGAAGTGATTTGATTGTATTGATTTGGTTTTCATTCGGCACCACTAGGCTTGGGTTCCTCTTCGGGCTGATCACCCGACTTGGGATCCTTATATTGTTTGCCAACTGCAGTTTGGAGCTCTTTATGAGCGACTATTTCTAGCCATGGCGACGTTTAGTTCTTTTCTTCCATTTTGCATGGATTAGAATTGATCGAGTACCTTGTTACTTCGGTAATGAGGTACGAGTACCTTTGTTGCTTCGGTGACAGGTATGAGTACTCTTGTCACTTCGGTGATGAGGTACGTTTCTGAGTGAGTGCTCTTGTTACTTCGGTAATAGGAGAATTTAGCATATGTAGTTGCCAATGCTTTTAACGAATGCCATTGATTTATTTGACCGTCATTGATTTACTCGATTGTTAATGTTTTATTCGATCACCACTGATTTATTCAATTACTATTGATTTAATTATTTATCATTGATTTATTCACCTTGTCATATTTCTTCATTTTGTCAATGAATTAGAAAGTGTTTTCTTTACTCCAATGATTATTTATGTTTCAAACCTTAAATGTATCTAGATTGAATTTATATTGTTTTATAAGTGTCTATCATTCTATTACCTGTTTATTTGCTTGTCAGACCGTCGTGACTGATCCTACTTGTTTGGTGCCAAGTCTCATCTTCTTTGCCTTTTTAGGTGTTTGATTGGAGGAGGCGGTTGAACCGCCGGTCGGACGTGAGTGGCTGCCAACGATATCATTTAGATGTCATTTTGTCTTGGAGTTCGTAACATTTTATGGGGTAGTATCTTTGTTTAGTTGGTTTTTGTTTGTATGGCTTTTACTAGCCCTTTTCTTTGGGATTGTAATGAAAATACTTTGTAAATTGTAACTTGAACATATGTGGGAAATAAAATGCCATGTTACTGTCAGCTCAATGTTTTATGATTCATGATTTGTACTAGTCTTCTTAATTGATGACCTTATGTTAGTGGTTGAGTGCGACACGGAATCCGATGGCCACGGGCTCCGGGTCGCTGATAAGTCCACAAAATTGTAGCTTTCATTCATCATTTTATATGCATTTGTGGACTTAATTAAGCTAATTGCATAGAATTACATTTAATTTCATGATTTCATGCATTTAAACATCATAGTTGGAATCTTAGTCAAATTTGGTCAAAATTCATTACATTGCATGACTTTTGTGAAATTAGGGTTCTCATCTCATTCATCACCCAAAATTAGTTTTTTTTTAGCTTCACTAATGCATATCTGCTAATTTTGACACCATGTGTTATTTTTGGAAAGTTAGGTATTTTTGGTGCATTAAGTAGGCATGTAGAGTCCCATGCATAGTCCATCTAGATTACTCACACTTGATTATTATTGACATTATTTAATTTTATTTATGTAGGAGAATTCAAGAGTGAGACCTGCATTAATGGTGAAACTTGAGAGACAGCAAAGGCGGGACACCCTTCATGGTGGGCCCACATATCTTGACATCTTGGTGGAGTTGGAAAGGTTGAAAAGTCTCAAAAGAAGAAAGAAGAAACTCAGATTTGGAAAGATGGTGTTGACTTGCTAAATTTGGAAACCAAAATCAAGAAAGAGAGAGAAAATTAGAAACTTTGCAAGGGGAGTTGATTAGTCAAAGTTGCAAGTAAAGAAGCATGCTAAATATGAAAAGAGAATCAAATAAATAAGCAAAGAAAGTGTCCAAACATGCCTTGGACGTCCAACATGGGTCCCACACACCCCATTACAATGCCAAACATAGAAGTTCCCTTAATTGCCATTATTCTCGGAATTTTCAGGGGCCGTAAATTGAAATAGACATAACTTTCAAATCGAGTATTGGATTGGAACAATCTACACACCGTTGGAAAGCTCTTTTCGAGTAGATATCTGTGGAGTCCAAGATTTCATAAATCGGAGCTATATTGAGGGAGATATGACCTCGGAAAGTTGGCTATTATAATTCTATGCAGGAATTGCAAAAAGTTTTCAAAATTAGCAACATGAGAGATCTTTGAGGAGTTCAATTTAGAAAGACTTGGAGCCCAAGAGACCACACTTAGTAACAAATCATCTCCAATTCAAATTGCAACCTAAGTGAGAAGCTTTGCTTGAAAGATAAGCCAATAATCAAGTCATAGAATGAAAATAATTCCTTAAAAATCAAGAGGCCAAAAAGTATAAAAGAAGCATCAAGGGGGCTAGAACAAAAAGGCCTATTCTCCTTCATAAAGTGGCCAAGCCATTCTCTCTCTCTTCTTCTCCTTTCTTCTTTCCCCTCTTCTAGTTCTAGTTCTAGTTCTAGTTCTCCATATTTTTTTATTTTGGGTAGCTTTGGGCCTTGTCCAAGCAAGTACTTGAAGGAGAAGTTGTAAAGATGTAATCTTTAATGACAAATCAAGAAGTCTTCTTTGCAATGGCGGGCTAGTTTTGATTAGAGTGATGGATGAAGATAAGTGATTGCTTTTTATTTATCTAGTATTTCTAACTTATTTGCATATCTTTATGTTCTTAATGATTAATAGACTTGTCTTCGTGCCCTAGGCAAATCTCCATTCTTAATTTCTGAAAATAAAAATTGATTTTTGACTATCCATGCTTAGGTTTGATAGGCCATGCTTAGGACTTAGATCTTTTTGACGGTTTAATATACTTACTTTTGATGGGTAGTGCTTAGATTGTTTTTTTTTATCTTTTATGAGGTGAAGGAAGTCTTGGGTTTTGGATTTTATAATTAAAAAGGGGTTTTTAAAGTTTGATTTTCCAAATTAAAAACATTGATTTGTCTTTGATTTGAAGTAAAAATTGGAATAAGTTAGGGTTACTTGATAAATAATTGGTGGATGCTTATTGGATTCCTATGCTCTAATCACTTTAATTAATTGGTAGTTTTCATATTTCTAAATTTGTTGCTTTCTTTTTGTCACGACCCCAAACCCGAAGGGCCGTGAAAATTGTTGGGAGTTAAGTAATGATTATGTTTCTCCCAAGATCCGCGTGTGTGAGGATAATACGTTCCAACACATCCTGAATATTTTTGTGGAAGCTTTCGTGGCGTTGCGACCCGAAGTCCATGGCCATTGGATTCCGTGTCGCACTCAACCACTAACATATTACTATCATATCAATGAATATATCAGACTAGAACAAACCATTCTAACAAAATACAGAGCTGACAGTATCTGGATATTATATTCCCACATATGTTCAAGTTACAAATAACAATGTGCATTAATTACAATCCCAATAAACGGGCTAATAAAAGCCATACAAAAACAAGCTAATAATCACTACCCCATATGTGACGTAGCTCCGATGTCAAGCTCAATGTCTATACGACATAGCCGACAAAACAACCTTCAAGCTCATGGCTCCATAGCCAAAACGTACACTCTGATCGAGCTAGATATCTGAACCTGAGTACCAAAGTAGTGAGTCAGACACGACGGTCTGGCAGGTGGGTGAAAAGATAATACAAGTACTAAAGAATAAAACATATGATAAATCACGCTATTTAATCAAAAGTTGTACATAATTAAAATGTATAGAAATTCGTGAACATCTGACAAAATCCTGTGTTCGTATAAAACGGGTATAAAACATGAATATTTGACAAGACATGTATTCCTTTAAAGCATGTATAAAACATGAATATCTAGCAAAACATGTATTCATTTAAAACGTGTAAAACATGGGTATTTGACAAATCGAGAATTCATTTAAAACATGTACAAAGCATGAACATTTAACAAATCGGGGATTCATTTAAAACATGTATGAAGCATGTATATTTAAAACAGTAAGGGTATCAAGGATCGGGAACTGTCAAGATGGCAACCACATAAAGCTAAATCCTCTCACTAAAGTGATGAGAGCACATACCCTACAGGATCATTGACCTCAGTCACACAAGGTGAGGAGGGACAATGATAAAATACTATAATATACATATATATACTCTGCGGGACCACGGTAGCGAACCGGGTAAAAACTCTGCGGATTCCAGACTGCAGCTGACTAATAGGAGGGGAAGGATCTCCAAGTCAGTGGATCAAACCAATAAGATTGTCCAAGCTTAGTGGTGCCGACTCATAGGTCAAATGCGGGAAGACAAAACAAATGCGTAATAACAGAACTGGGTGCCCATAGGCACAATTGCTCATTCATATCAGATCAAGCATATACGGGTTAGGAAAAACTAAACACATTTCCAATACTTTTGGGGCAAGTTCAAATCATAAGATATGATGTTTGAAAAGCACAAATAAGATTCGGGTCAAGATGCTCGTCAGCATAAGACATATCATATTAGGTCACAAGATAGCAATTATGTTAAAAATCATATCTGGGGCAAGACTAGTTACCAGGCATGAAACTTGAAATGTACAAGTGAAATCCGGTAAAATCATGTACAAATGGATTCTATAAATCTCCGGGCCAAGTGTTGAAGGTCCAAGATTTAAATCAATGTGTATAGGGTCTCGTTTGTCAATTTAATATTTATTTGGTACTCCATAAGAATTAGAGACAACCTGGGACCTTACGTACATTGATAAGTTACAAGACCTTTAATGAGATTAGAATGATGGTCCTTCTTCCTCACTATAGTCTTACATAATTCTTCAGAAATAATCAATTAAATTCTATGGTTTCGGTCAGCTTTTCGGTTGGCTGTCGGCTAGCCGAAAGGCTGACCTACGGCTGACCGAAATTCTGACGGAGTACATAAATTGGGAGAAAGTAGCTCTCTGGAATTCGAACCGAAAATATTTCGGTTAGCTTTCAGTTAGCCGAAATGCCACAATCAGAATTCGACAAAAATTACAGCTCTCTGGAATTCGAACCGAAAATATTTCGGTTAGCCGAAATGCTGACCGAAACTGCTACAAGACTGATTTCTGAAGCTGTTTTCAGTCCTCCCTTCCTTCAAACCTTTCTCATTTTTAAGGATCAGATCCCTACATAACATTGAGTTGAAAACTCCACCATTTCTACATTTAAATCTTCCATTCTCAACATTTCAAACCCACCATTAGAATCTCCAAAGCATTCACCCAACACCTCCTTTCCATCCATTCAAATCACGTGGAATCCATTACAACATAAGCCATTCAAATTTAACATAAAACAATGCACATTTGCAAGATTTAGAAAGACATATTAATAGGTCCATTTGAAATCAA
The DNA here is from genome assembly GCA_012931725.1 of Litsea cubeba. NCBI lineage: Eukaryota > Viridiplantae > Streptophyta > Magnoliopsida > Laurales > Lauraceae > Litsea > Litsea cubeba. The sequence goes on along the minus strand of CM022955.1, from coordinate 25,121,170 downwards.
TAGAAGACAAGTCATAACCATGATTTAAGCAAATCAAATCATAAATGAGAAAATTAAGAACATGCATAAATATGATTTTCACATTAAATGAATCATTTCATCCACTTGCCTTGGGTCCAAGCTAATACAAATCAAGCTCTAATCACACTCCAAGCTAAGAAATCACAACCTATTCAAAAACTCCAAAAAACAAGCCCTAAAATGTCAAAACCAAGAAATACAAAGAGAAAGCTTTCAATAATGGAGATGGAGAGTCTCATGGGCTAGGAAAACACATATTTAGAAGAAGGAAGAGATTGCTTACGTGGAAGGTCTTCAAATGCACAAAGTTAGCTCAAAGAGGATCCTAAGATGGCTGGTTTTCTCTTCAAATGGCATCAATGGAGAGCTTGAGGTGAGGGGAAGATGAAAAAGAACTCAACTCTCTATTTTTGTAAGCTTGGAGGTGGGATTAGGGAGAGAAAACAAGGGAAGAAGAAAGGGGATGGAAAATCCCCCATTTCCTACACAGTCACTGCCTCTCTCAGCTGGGACGATTGGGAGAGATGAGGGAAAGGAGTGGTGGTACTTATAATGGGTGGGTGTGGGCCCCACCACACTTAAAAACACTTAAAACTTGCAAATGGATATTAGAAGGCTTTCTAGACATCGGATCAAGAAACTTAAAACATAAAAAGTGTCCGAAATAAAATTATCTTTCCAACAAGATTAATATTGACATACTTCCGGGGTCCACAGAAAAAGTCAACTGTTTGGTCAAAGGGATCAAAATAATGGATTCAAGTGTTAAGACATCGATTTCTGGGCCTCGAATGCGATCGACAAAGAGGAGAGAAATGTTTCTCATAAAATCTAGTTTCCAAAAAGTATATATTTGGCAAGGTTTTGAGATCTTGAAATTTGGGTCCAGATTCAATGTGAAAAGACTGATTTTGCCCCAGGGCCGGAAAAACTGATTTTCGGAGTTTCGAATGAGCACGGAGTGAACACGAAAGTTGTAGGGAATGGCGAGATTAGTCAAACGAAGTTGAAATGGGAATTTTTAGAAATCAAAGAGAATCTCTCCAAAATGACCACACAAAACAAATAGGATCCTACGGTCACTGTCTAGGTTCACTGGCTCTCCAAACTAAAGAAAATATAATCAAACTCAGAAATTCGACCAAACAACCGGTAAACCCACTGAGAAAACAAATTCACGATTAAAACCACGCTAAACCAGGAAATCTGGGGTCGGGTTCTCACATCCTTATTTTTCTAAATAATCAAAACTTTCCTTAATTGTTAGTTAATTAGTTTTCTTAATCTAAAAGTTTCTTTAATTAGCTCCCTGTGGGTTCGACCCGTTCTTGCCACTGTCTCAACTAGACACCCGTGCACTTGCGGTATTTTATGATTAATAAAGATCACATCAGTCGCAACGCCATACAAGCTTCTGCGAAACATTCAGATTGTGTGAACCTCATTCACGCGGATCTTGGGAAAAGCAAAAATTTTAATTATTTCCAAAATTTCGCACCCTGAGATCAGATCACTGCAGGGTCCCGATTTCGGGGTGTGACAGAAAAAGCCAAAACTCAAGCCCTATGAGTTTTCAAAACTCAAACCATCCCCACTTCATGTATCAAACCGAGCCAAGAATCCTGAAATCGACATTCCACCAAAATCCAAACCACTCCAATTTTCCCAAAATAGTCCCAAAGATTGACCAAAATCCTTCTCTTGATCCCCTAACTTGCCACATATAGTTTGTTAGGTCACAAGGTCAAAAATAAAAAGATTTCTCACGACCCACTGACTTGCCACATATAGCTTGTTAAGTCACAAAGTAAAAAATTAAAGCTTTTCTTGACTGCCTGATGTGCCACATAAAGCCTCCAGGTTCACAAGGTAAAAAAAGAGCCCAAAATAAAAAAACCACAAACACCCAAAATCAACATCCCTAATGTCATTTTCAAAATTTTGCCTTGAGATGGTGCATGATCCCTTTCACTACCATAAATTCCCTTTGAAACTAAAAAACAACTTTATAAAAAGGAAAATTCTCAAGACTCTTGGTCAAATAAACATTTCTCCTTCAAAGCTCAAAATTCTCTTCGATGCACACCGACTCACAAAGCATGTAACTCGTCGTTGTACCTCGAGGGGGTAACTATTGACACAAAAAAATGCTACTCATGCCTCTTTACACATTTTCAACATCAAGAAGGTCACATGAAGCTTCGTCAAGCCATAAAGTGTGATCCCCAAAGTTCTCACACCATTTTGGAGAAGTTTCAATGCCATTTCATGTGTAACGATTCTCTTCACAACAAAATGGGCAACGGCTACTTCAAGCATCAAAACTTCTCAAAATCATATGAAAACTTCAACCCTCTCGGCGACGAAGACCACCGAAATCATCATTCTTCAGGCAAAACACATGGATGGTTTCAAAATACTCCCAAGGGGCTACATGTCAATTTTCAGGTCATTTCGACATCATTTGACCCAACTTCAGTCCCCCGGTGGCAAAATCAGGTCTCTTGGCAATGGAGCCCATCAGAGCCATGACATACATATTAGAGCTGATGCATCGTCTCAAAATACTTCCAAGATGCACCTTGTCAAACTTCAAGTCCATCGAACATCGCTTGACCATACTTCAAAGAGGGCATCTTCCTTGATAGAATTGAGTCTATTGGCGACATGACCCTTAACGGCTTCAAAATTCAAATTAAAGCCTGTAGTTGGTCTTATTTCATGCCCATGAACTTGACCTTAAATTTCAGGTCATTCCAACATCATTTGACCAGTTTTGGCTTCTGGTGATAAATCGGCGCTCCCGTGCGACAAAATCTCTTCTTTCCCACAAAATTGCAAATTTTGCTTCTCGTTTTGCACGGCTTTCCATCAACTTTGCTACAAGAAAAATACAAGAAAAGTATGTAAAAAATTGTGCAAAAATGTCAGAAAAAATATACCAAAAAGAAAAATCAGAAAAAACATAAAAAGGTGACCAAACGGGCACAAAAGGCCATGTGGTCATCGGTGACCATAGGTGCATGGTCACCCATGACCATGGAAATTCGGGTCTGCCCAACTTCCTAGAAAACCCAAATCTCGAGTTCGTTTTCCACTTTTAGCCCATTTTGCTTATAGAACTTTCTGAAAATCTGATTTGTGAAGCTTGAAAGGTCGATCTTCGTTAACATCACGGATTCGCCATCAAAATCATGGATTCGTCATTGGACACCACAAAGTCATCATCTGGCCAACCAAGAAAGGATATTTTTTGCCCAACAGATCGAGAAATCAATGGGACAAATGGTATTCGCCCACTGACGGTGATCAATGTCTAGAATTACAAAATCATCTGACATTAAATCACGTGTGAAATTCACCAGCAATCAAAGCCTCCTACGTCGTGGGAAGAATTCAAAAATTTGCTAGATGGCCCGCGACCTTTCAATTTCCAATATGTGTTTTAGCTGCTACTTAATGTGTTTAACGACACAATACCTTGCATGGCCCAATTAGAATACAAGAAATGGGAGTTACAAATGAAATGCAATCATGGCATTAAAATGCATAACTCCTCTCATGATGGAAATGCAATGCAATTAATGGCCACTACCTTACCTCGACCAATCAGATTTCAAGAAAAAGGTGTTACAAAAGGAGTTACCAATCCATAAAATTAAAATGTGTAACTCCTCCCATCATGGAGTATTAATGCATTTAATGTATTCAAGGCCCGTAAACCTCTCACATGCTCTACCAAAAAGCCTATAAAAGGAGGTCTCTCCCACATTCCAAGGCATGACGATGCAAATCACACACAAATTCTCCATTGTTGCTCCTACGCTCCTACAACTGTTTCTTCCTCGCTGAAGAAGTTTTGCAACGGCCACCACCACAAGGTGATTGAAGACCCTTGGGGGGCCAACCCCCTAGGTTCTTTCCTTATTTTTCAATGGCTTGACGTGGCTCCTTGACCCATCTACTTGAATTTATATTGAACATAGGATCATTCTTGGATCCTTATTCTCTAAAAATTCAAGGATCAAGCCATACTAAAGAATTAAAAGCATCCTATATTGTCATCCGAGGAATGTCGGAGGAGCCCAAACATGGCTTGCGTCAGCCAATCCGAACGAATCCCTCCCAATCTTCTATGAAGTCAGATCTCCTTTTCTCTATTTTTGTTGTATTTTTATTGTAAAAGAGACATAAAATCACAAGGCTTCTCATTTTTTATAAGAGTTGTAAAATCGCCTTTCACTGCACCAAAATTCGCTTCCCACAACAAACACAAAATCGTTTTTCACAACAAAAACACCACCTTTCATGGCAAACAAATGAAACTCGCCTTTCACTACTCAAAAAAAAAAAAAAAAATCAAAATCATGTCTCTTTTTAACACATGTGCAATGAAAAGATAGAAAATAGTTTATTTTCTTTTCTTCACGAAAAAGTTTCTCTATGGATCATTTTTTTCCTTTTTCAAGTAGAATAGAAAATTTGGCATAACCGAATACAAGAAAACTCGACTGTCCATTTACTTCAAGTTATGAAAGGATTGTATCCACCGATCTTCTTGTCCACCGAACTCAGTAGTTCTTGCAAGCCCGAATGAACAGACCCTACTATGGTTGGATAAGGTACAGTGATGTGGTGCTTAACACAATATTTAAGACAAGCACATATGGCTAGAGGTGGCAAAATATGACCCGACCCGCCAACCCGACTCGACCCGACCCGACCCGACCCGCGTATTACCCGCTTAACCCGACCCGTTTAATAGGCGGGTCGGTCACGGGTCAAGTATTCATGACCCGCCATTAAGCGGGTCTTGTTAGGGTTGACCCGCTTAACCCGCATAACCCGCTTATTTAAGCTAAAATTGAATTTGATTATTTTAATGCATAGGCTAAAAAAAAAATGGACCTTAACCAATTCAACCCTACGCTTTTTATTAATGGAAAACAAGGTAATGCGCATCAAATAATTGTTGAAATGAGATTGGACCAAATTTGATCTTAAAAGTCAGTTTTGGTCAAGCATGGAACCATAGTTGAGTCGATTTATTTACTAGATGGATGTGGGTTATGCGGGTCGACCTGACCCGTATAACCTGCAATGGTTATGCGGGTCGGGTCGGGTTGACCCGTGGTGGGTGCGGGTTAGGGGTTTCTGACCCGTTTAATAAACTGGTCGGATGCGGATTAGACTTGTGTAACCCGTTTAATAAACAGGTTCGACCCGTTTAGTACAACCCGACCCGATTGCCACCTCTACATATGGCTATACTCCAATGTACAAGACCATATAATGAGGGCTAATCCAAATGAGCTTAGTTCTCAAGCACGACCAAGAATCCCCATCGAGTAGTCCTCTAATAACATTCATGCGTCAAGGTACGTCTAGCCACATGTGTCCATCAAGTACAAAGTAGATAAGGTACCTAGGGATACACTCTAAGTCTGGTCCAAGTTCTAATTCTAGGCAAGTTATATTTTCAAGTTATACAAGTGTTTTATGGGTATAGTGTACAAGGTATGTCAAGCTACGAATACAGGATTGCGAGTTAAGAATGGAAGTACAAGCCAATCTTAGGTCGAGGGTTGTCCACCGTGTACAGTAATGTTCACAGAGAAATGCGTATGGAGGTTGAGTCAATGATGTCGTATTTTGTGAGCCCTTGGTGTACGAAAAAATTATTGGGCACCAATCGACTCAATTCCATGTGTATTCGGCCAAGCCACGATCAATACACGAAAATCCTGATTAACCAATGAAGCACACCAAGCCAATGTGCTTCGTTTTCATTTTCCCGTGTTGGACATGTAAGGGTAGAGTCAAAGGGTCCCACACCTAAGCCCCAAACATAGGTTAGAAATCCTTTTCCAAAAAGTGACAGAGTCCTAGTTTGCTCGACCCAACCCAAGTTCGGTCGAGTGAACCGCCTTGTTGTCCTAGGAGGCCTGAGACAACTCCCTCCTTCTCTCAACCCAACAAAATCCTGGGTCGACCGAACCCTAGGGCTGTTGAGCCTTTGAGGCAGTGACACAGTTCGCTCGACCCAAGCCCCTGCTGGGTTGAACGAACCTTCAGGTGAGGTTCGAATTGAGCCAATGAAGCTTTGTTCATGGGGTTTATTTCCCCCTTCCTTTCCAACCTTCCATGCCCTATTTCCCTGAACATAATTGAGCCTTCATGCTCCCTAAGCATCGCATTTCATCATTGATCCCTTAATCATCCAACTCATTCCACAAATTAGGTACAAATCACAAACAAACCATAATCTAGTATATGATTTTCTCACTACATGATCAAGCTTGGAATTTACAGGTGGTTAAGCAAATAATCATCAATAATCAAATAACCATACATGCATGTCTCATTGTAATCAACTTGTCTTGCTAGCTTGGAAGAGAAATTCGGGAAAAAGAAGAAGATGGAGACCCTTCTCACTCTCACCACCAACCAAACTCACTCTCAGTAGCTTCCAATCCACACCTACAGCACAAGGGAGAAAAAAGAAGAAGAGGGAAATTGCATGCAAGGCTCTAACATTGATAAAGAGATAAATGAAGGGAGATAGAAAGAGGAAAACTCACCAAAATGAGATATATGGAAAGAGGAGATCAAGAAGAAGATGCTCTTGGATGGCCTTAGGGGGGGGGGCTTCTCTTGGCCTTGATTTGGCTGGAGAATGAAGAGGAGAAGAAGAAGAAAAGGCTCCAACCGCTCATCTCTTGAAATGAAATGAAAATGAGGGTAGAAAGGAGATGGGTCAATGGGTTATAAAGGGTAAGGGTGAGGAAATGACTTGCCCCTCATTGGGTGAAATGAGAGAATTCTGATTATTTGAGGGGCCTTGGGGCGTCTGATCATCATGAGTCGAGAATGGAAAATGATGGCCGAGATGAGATCTTTCCAACGGGCCCAAATTTGGAAAAAAATTGATTATTTTCGGAAAAACGCCCAAGTTTTCCTAAAACTGCAACCTACCCCATACTACGTTAAAATGCGCTCATAATTGCACGAAACTTCATCTTTCTAATGACAAAAGAAACTCGCTCAAGCGCTAAACCCGCATAATTAACTAACATGGTAATTTATTAATCTAACCGCGAGATAAGAAAAACTAAACACACTTAATAAGGTTGGAAACCTTATAGGCTTCTCAAGAAAAATATCCTCCATCGTCGTTGGATCTAGGCATTCCTGCATAGTTGCGCCTACATGTAACAGTTTACAGATAAGAAAAACTCATGTATGTCTTATTGGTTTATCTATTTATTTTATCAAAGGTGTGGACCCACTACAATACATCCACTAACTTGAGTACACTCATCAAAGTAACATGACTCCTATCAATCAAATTAAGACGAGTCAACCCCAAGGGGTAGCTCAGTTGGCCTAGGACCACGGTTTGCACCCGGAGGTTGTGGGTTCGAAACTGCACTACCATACCGAGGCTACAAGGGAGTTTACCCGGCTTCCATCTTGGTTCGGAAGGATTAGTCCAGCCCAAAGGGTTGAGAACCCTTCGATAGCAACAACAACAACAACAAAAAAAGACGAGTCATTCATGCACAATACAATGACTATGTGGGGCCTAATTGGACTCAATAACTCATTCATTCAACTTACTCCATTCAAACATGAGAAAAAATAAATTGAACAATCAACCATACATTACAATTCCTGAGAATATTATTACTTTCAACAGATTGAAATATATTTCAATTAAAAATTACAATATTTACCAAAAGTACAATCAGTATTTATATGTAATAGTTTTTGAAGTCCAGATCCCCTGTCTCCATTTGTGAGGCCTACATAGAGATAGCCAAATTGTTCAAGATCAATTGCATCACCTCTCAGTTTAATATAAATGAGCCCTACTGTCCTATAGAGCACACCACATATACATGATTAATGCTACATCAACACCAAATCATATTTTCAATCATGTGTTCAGTCTTATGGTGTAAAATTCTTGATTATGACAGTGAAGGGGATGTGATTCATGTTGAATGGTCCAGATTATTTCAAAATGGGCACATCGATGGACTGCCGACCCGTGTTACATGTGTAATACACTAATACCGGCTGCAGGGGATCCAAACTCCAGTTCTGAGTTCTTAGCCTATAAACTTCTTTACAATTCTAATTTCTTAAAAAAAAAAAGAAAAAAAAAAAAACAGTTACCATTTTCACTTATTATTCGATCAGGATTCAGGCCTGGGCTAAGCAATGCCCATTTCCATTTAGTTGGCGCCACGTGAGGGGGGCGTTCCTCTGGTCGGTCTCGGCACTTCTTATAACCCCCTAGGAGAGACAAATCAGCTTTCCCCTCCCAACCCTAGTAGTTCCATTTCCTGAAACCCTCTCTCACAAATCAGTCTTGCACGCTCATGGTCTCTCTAGAAGCTCCAATACCTTCCCCAGTTCATCTCTCCATCTAACCCCAAAAAACCCTAAGTCCCTAACCCTAAACCCCCCCACTTCTCTCTCAGCCATGTCTCTTCTATCCATGGAGTATAAATACCTAACAGAGGACTGCATTCGTGATTGGAAGAGCGCGACCTCCAATTTCAAGCTTCCCAATCCAGTCCCTACCCTTCGCTTCCTCTACGAGCTCTGTTCGATTCTCGTACATCTCTCTCACTTTCTCTCTTATTGTTTTTTTTTTTTTTTTTCTTTTTAGTTCTAATTCTATTGATGTATGTACGTATGTATATATATGTATGTGTGGTGAAGTTCTAATTCTATTGATGTATGTACTATGTATATGTGTATGTGTCGTGATAGGTTCGGGGAGAATTGCCATTGCAGAAGAGTAAGCCAATATTGGAATCGGTGGAGTTTTCGGACAGACAACACAAGGAAGAAATGTCATCTACTTTGGCGGATATTGTCGCGCAAATGGGACAGGACGTGAGTGATAACTCTCTCTATCGCTCTATCTATATAATTAATAATACATATACACGATTGTTTTAATTTTGAAAAAAGTAGTGAAATTTGTCCGTTTTCATTTTTGTTCATGGGTTGTGAATGGAAGCAAATCTTACTACAAGTGGGGGATTGGGGAGAACGGCTCTCTAAGATCAGTTGTCATTAATTTTGAAAGATTGTCAAGCATAATTGGATTATACTGTGAACACTAGATAATAAATTAGGAAACACTGCTAATTAGGAAAAGAAAGGAGTAGAAAAGTAAATAGTGCAAGAAACGGAACAATATACCTTTCCTCTTAACAGAACAGCCTTGGTATCATGGTTTCGGATTTGGAAATTTGTCTTGAATGGACAATCTTATAGTTGGGGGCCTAGGTTTTGGTTTGGCCTTCAAACCAAAACGTTTTGGCTGATTAGGAATTTTGGTGAAACTTTTCAGAATTACGATCTGGAAAAATATAAAATTTAATTGTTATAATAATATTGTCAACACAACAAATTAGTATCATCATTATGGACCATCAATATGGCATGTATAATAATGTTATCACAACAACTCAACAGTGATCACTCAGCAGTAATTTGGAAAATTCATTCAGATCGAATTCGGAAAGTCGTACCCATTGGAATGATTTTCTGGTCGAATTTTTGAGAAGAGGTTTTTTTTTTTTTTTTTTTTTTGGGGGGGGGGGGGGGGGGGTGTATTCAGTTCGTTGTAATGGACGGACCAAACTAATTTGGAAAATTCGTCCGATGCGAAATGAATTTTGTAAGTATGCAATGGCTTCACCCAACTTTGTTCTTTTTTGGTTCATAGTAACAGCCCACTTGATGAGCCAATAAGGGGTCATTTGCCTTTTGTGCATGGGATATGAAAATGGGTTTTGCATATATAATTTTTTCACATGCATATGTTACATTTGTGAAACACATTACCATGTTTGTCAAAATAACCATTTTCATATGAGTAAACAATGGTTAGATTGGTTTGTGATCTCAAATCTATGAAGATTTATGATATGAAATTGTACGCCTTGATGCTTATCATTAACATGATAATATTGAACGGTTTGGATCATTAATTGGGGGCCCACTAAAGTGCAGAAAATCAGATCTTTAGGCTGCTTTTTTTGAATTGATGTTTTCACATAGTTTTTTAAACCTATGAAGGTTTAATATCTAAGATTAAACATCTTTGGGTTTTTTAGACCTATAAAGAAGATGGACGACTCATATTAGTTTACCAATTTGGGTTCCATTGAAAGTGGTTGAATGGGTTCGACCCCACCGGCAGATGCCTACCACCTCCTCACGTATGCAAATGATTCATTGTAAATGGCCTCATTTACAATCCATTTTCATACGTCATTTATTCATATGATGTGTAAATGAGTGCAAATAAACATAATCGTGTGTTAAGTGTTAGCATGTGAATCATTTACATTTGTATTTGAGTGCAAACAAAGGACGCCTTAGTAATTTTTTGATTATACCTTTTAATCAGCTGGTAGTCATCCATTGTTATGCCACGTGCATGCCATCATAAAAAAACTAACAAATGTTTTGGTTGGACAACAACTGTAGTTCCAACCTTCTTTGCTAGTTTATAACTGCTAGTCCCAAGTTCGGATAAAAGAGGGCAGCCTTGGTTTGATAGGTTGACAACCAACACAAACTTTTGTCACAACTAAAACATGAATTGAAAAATTGGCACTCCATGATTGTGCTGGGGCGTTCCCTGTGCCTAGTTCGAGTGAAATGTGGCCAGGGGTTCTGGCACCAATTTAGACGAGTGGAGGTGAAGTTAGTTAGTCGAGAACAAGTGGGGGACTCAACTTGCCACTTGGAATATAAGAACTTTGATAGGCAGGGACATGAAGATTGTCAATATAATGGACAGAAAAAGAGTTAATGTAGTATGTTTGTAGGAAACAAAGGGAAAAGGGGATAAAGCTAAGGAACTTACCGAGGGCTGCAAGCTTTATTACTCAGGGAAGAACAATGCCAGAAATGGAATTGGAATAGTAGTAGATAAAGATTTGAAACAAAGATTATGGCGGTAAAGAGATAAGGTGATAGAATTATAGCTATTACACTAGTATCTGAGGAAGATATAATTCATATCATTAGTGCGTACGAGCCCCAAGCGGGATCAAATGAAAGTGTTAAGAGAGAATCTTGGAAGGAGATGGATGGTTTAATACTTTAATATGAGAAATTTCAATTAATAAAAAGAATTCCTAGGAGGGGACTTAAATGGGCATGTAGGAAAGGATATTAGAGGGTATTGAGAGTGCATAGCGGATAGGGATTTGGTGTAAGGAGTGGGTTTTTGGGAGACACTATTTAGGAACTTGTCTTGGTATTTGACCTTGTAATGGCAAATGTCTACTTTAGAAAGAGTGAGCAATGTTTAATTGCTTATTAAGAGTGGAACTAGGAAAAGTCAAATAAACTTTTCTTTACCCAGAGAACATGTCCGACGAGCATATAAATGCTTTAAGATTATTCATGGAGAGAATTTGACCACACAACATACAATAGTAGTTTTAGACGTTTTCATTAGAAATAGAAAGAGTGTCGTAGTAAATTAAAGTGCCCTAAAACAAGGTGGGGGGCTTTGAAAGGGGAAAGGGCAACAACATTTAAAAGCATAAAGTGTTAAAGGGTGGAAAATGCAATTCAGAGGGAGAAACTCCTGTGAGTGAGGCCAAATGATTAATTGTATTATAATGGTTGTAATATAAATGGTGCTTGGACAGTCGAAATGGAAAAGACACTTTGATAAAGAAGTTTGGTGGTAAAGTGTAGACGTTCAAGAAGTTGCTCAATAAAAAAAATTGGTGTTATAAGGTTTAGCAGAGGCTCAGGAATATTGAAAATTATGAAATGTGTAAGAAAGCAAAGAAAAAAGTTAAGAAAGCAGTAGGTGATGCAGAGTCCAAAGCATATAATGACCTATATAATAACTTGGGAACAAGAGAAGGAGATATAAGAAAGAAGGAAAGGTAAAGTAGGGACTTTGATCATATCAAATGTATAAAGAGCGATGACCAAAAGGTTGTAGTGAAGGACAATGATATTAAAGAAATGTGCAGAGAATATTTTAACAAACTTTTAAGTTTAAATTCTAGAAGAGGCTTAGGAATGAAAGAGGATACTTTGTTATAAGACATACTTTATATCGTAGAATTAAGGTAGCAGATTTCAAGAATGCATTAGCAAGAATGAAGTTAGGAAATGCTACGGGGCCGGATGCCATTCTGATTAAGGCTTGGAAATGCATAGGAAAAAAATTGGATGGTTCTGGTTAACTAGGCTCTTCACTATTAGATAGATGAAAAGGGAGTTTTGTAGTACTTATTTGCAAGAACAAAAGTGATACACAAAATTGCACCAATTATCATAGGGTTAAACTTATGTTTTATATTATGAGACTATAAGAGAGAGAACAATGGAGCAAAGACTTAGACAAAAAGACCAAGCTATCTGAAAATCAATATGGTTTCATGCTAGGGAGGTCAACTGTAGAAGCTATTTTCTCACTTTGGATATTAATGGGAAGTACCAAGAGGAGAAGAAAAATCTTCATTTGGTTTTCATCGATCTAGAGAAAGCCTACGACATGTTTACTAGAGATTTGATTTGGTGGATTTAGATAAAAGGAGTGTCCAAAAGGTTATATTGACATCATTAAAACATGTTATGAGGGCACGGTAACTGGTGTGAGAACTACCTAGAGATTTGATTTGGTGGGTTTAGATAAAACGAGTGCCCCAAAGGGTTATATTGACACCGTTAAAGACGCATGAGGGGGCAGTAACTAGTGTGAGAACTACCTGTGGAGTTAATTGAGTTTCTAGTGATCAAACATTTGCGTTAATGGTCAGCTTTATGCCATTTATCCTTTTGTACTAATTATGGACGAGTTAACTAGCTAATATTCAAGAGGAATTGCCTTGGTTTATGTTGTTTTAGGAGATATGGTGTTGGTGGGTGAATCTAGAGATGGGTGAATGCAAAATTTGAAAGACAGCGGGAAGCTTTAGAATCCAATGGCTTTAAAATATGTTACATGAAAATAGAATGTATGATTTGCAACTTCATTGGGGATGTGGGAAGAGATGTAACTCTTGTGAGAATTGAAGCTCACAGATACCACAAGGAATTTATTTTCAATACGTTGGGTTTATAATTAGCAAAGATGGAGAGATTGAGGAAGATGTCAAACATGGGATAAGAATTGGATGGTTGAAGTGGAGACTTGCTTTTGGAGTACTTTTTGATCGATGCATACCAACAAGATCGAAATATTTTACACGACGATGATTGGACCAGATATGACATATTGGGCAGAATATTGACTTAGTAGCAAACACCACATGCAAAAAATGAGTGGAATAGCGATGGGAATTTTGATAATGATGTATGGGGAAAAATGTTGCCCAATCAAGAAACAACACGTGCAAAAATTGAGTGAAACGCCAATGAGAATGTTGAGATGGAGCAGAATGTTGGCCAATCGGGAAACAACACTTTAAAAAAAAAAATGAATGGAGTAGAGATGAGAATGTTGAGATGGATGTATGGTAACCAGGAAAGATATGAGTCAGCAATGAGAGCATTCAGGGGCATTTAAGGGTAGCATTAATAGGTTATTGATTAAGAGAGACTCATGGAAGATGGTTTGGACAATGTCCAATGTAGGCCAACAGCGGCGCCAACGATAAGTGTTTTTTTAATGCATGTTAAATGTGCCGTAAGGAAAATGGATGAACATGGATGGAAGTAGTAATGGCAGGTTTGAAGAACTGAAATCTATGCAAGGATTTGATGGTGAAAAAGAATTGATATAGTTGACCCCCACATAGTCTAGACAATGCTTTGGTGACGATGATGGAGACACGTGAACAAGTGGATGTATTTTGGCATCAAGAGGAAGGCCAAGCCGATAGACTTCACAGTGTGTTCAAAGATGTAGTTTGATCACAACATCGAGAAGACAACTTCATCATGCTCTGCATTGCAACACATGACTATCTGTAAAGCTATAACTCTCTACGTACGCCATATTTATCTAACGGAATTGTCACTCCATTAAATGCTTTTTAGCTTGTTGCTTCATCCAAGCTTTAGTCACATTCGAGTACTTCTCTAAATATTTGGCACGAGGAGTTCCATAAACTTGATGAGTGCAAGTAGTATGTGGATTGAATGCAATTGTAGGAACTAGCTGCCATAAATACCTTATAGGCGGAAAAGTAGTGCTGTATGCCTATGCCACTATTCAGCCCCAGGATGTCAATTTTCCTATTCCTTGTAGGGCTGCACAACCGGATTTCCGGTCCGTCCTAAAATGAAGGACCGGACCGGTCCGAAAAGGTCCGGTTGGACCACTTATAAGTGGTCCAGAGCGGTTTCATTTTTTTTTTTTCTAAGTTTTTTTTTTTTTTTTTTTCCAGCTCACATCTACTGGGTTGGGGGATGTATAGAAACATTTTATATATTAGAAAGAGTAGGAGCATTTGATAGATGTGATTCCTTCATTTCAGGGTGTGGCCCACCAGATTACTTAGTCCAAACTTTCCATCATTGGCCCGTCCCCGTCCCATCAAATTGGGCTGTATTAAAGGAAATTTCAACCTCTCAATCAAGGAAATTGTTTTTGGTTAGGAAGAATGATTACACTTAATCGACCAAAGTAAACCTGTTTAATATGCAAATCACTATCTGTGTGATCTGGGTCGCACTGATCCAGATAGTGGGTTCAGGGTCGGTCGGAATCTTGATTCTCTTTGATTGTGATCTATGATTTTTATAATTTAATATGCAAATCACAACTAGACTAGGACTTGATATGGGGCCATCATAGCAATATAGTTGAAATAGAACCATGAACTTAGTTGCTTTATTGCATGGGCTTAATTTTCGGGCTTGGCCATCACTGGCCAAAGGCAAGTTGAGGTAAATGGGCTAGTGGGTTGCCCTAGGGCCCCCAACCCAGTAGAAACCCTATTCACATACTCCTGGGTTAGAAACTCATCTAGCTTTGGGGCTTAAGTTAGCTTTTTTTATTTATTATTTATTTATATTAATAAATGCGGTCCGGTCCAGACCGGACCCCAAAAGGCCTGGACCGGACCGGACCGAATATAACCGGTTTTTCAAATCCGGTCCGGTCCGGTTTTGTGGTCTGGTCTGGTCTGCGGTCGGGTTTTGTTCAGCCCTAATTCCTTGGGTTGTTGACCACTGTAACATGGTAGGTTTCTAGACGACAATGAACACATTCCAACTGCATTTGTACTTGAGGGTGATAGATTGTGCAAGTCTGTAACTTGGACCTTGCAACATAAAAAAAACTCGAGAGGCTCCTCAGTAGGGCCCACTTATGAGAATTTTAGATCACTCAAAGTAAATGCCCCCCTCCTTCGTGTAAGCCGTCGAAAAATTTCACTTTGAGAGGGGCTGAGTTGATTATCAAATTGGTCACGTACAGTACACATGAATAAAATATCAAGAAAAAAACCAAATATTTTATACTGATGAGTCCAACGATGTCCATAAGTTTTACTAGAGTTAAATTTTGCAAAGACTTATTATACACGAGGGTGAATTTACTTTGAAATAGATTTTCACAAGTGGGCCACGATGAAGAGCCTGACAAATTTCCCCATAGGTTCAAGCGTAAGATCATCTGAACTTCGAGGTAATAAGGCAAAGATTGTGTGACCTATTGTTCCCACCATATAAAAGATAACTTTGAGATCTATCAATCTATAAAGAAAGATAAATTGGGTCTTACCAGCTGTACATTTAAACTGTAAAGCTATGGAGAATAAGCATTGTTTCTATTTGTGGCCGTCTAGTTAATTATCTTTGATCAAATAGCTGATAACATCTGATTGGCCCAATTTCTTATAGATGGCTGGATCCTAAAGTCCTGTATATGGTAAGCCAATAGTTCTAATCATTTGACATGGTATCGATATGATGGAAGGCCAGCTCTGATGGGAATGAAAATTTCCTTTTTGCTAATATAATGGGTGAGTGGTTTGGATTTTAGACAAGTGCTACATTGATGAATTTATAAATTATAAGGATTGGCTAGAGCTTAAACTTTAAAACTTAACAGATTTAATTGTTAAAGACCAGACAACAATACAATATGTTAATGACTTAGGGGGCGGATATTCTGATTTATAGTGTGCGTTAGTGTATAAAGCATCAGAATCTTGCAATTTTCCAATAATTTTTTTGGATGCTTGTAAATTTTTGCTTTTTCTCGGTGAAAGAGTCACAGTGCCATGGGTTGCAATGGCCATGAATTGTAGAGCATTGCTTTTTCTCGGGGTTGGGTAGGGTCATTTGAAGCCGGGACTCGGTCTTACACATTACACCCTTTTTGGGTTCACATCTGGGTATGGAGAACACTGATTAGGTGGAGGTTCGGCTCAGTTACTTCCCAATTCAAGAATTACTTTGTAGGTCCACTATTGGATCACCGCTATGCTTGGATGAGAAATAGCCTAATAACAACTTAATTGGATATGGTGAGTTATAGTTTTTAAGGCCTTGTAGAGCAGCAGCAGTGAAAGTATTATAATATGGTCATTTAAATAAATTTTGGGTATTTAATAAGGTTAACAATATAGTTCTGTTGTATGTATCTCATCATTTTCGATGTTGAAATACCTCCTGTTATTTTCTAAAGGTTGTAATTAAAGTTTTGTTTATTCTATTTTGAAATACCTCCTGTTATTTTCTAAAGGTTGTAATTAAAGTTCTGTTCTATTTGAAATATGTCCTAATTAAACTGTTCTTCGAAAAATTTAGATTAATAATATCATTTATTTACCAAAAAATTAACATTCTGTTTAAATGTATATTTAAATATGCACCCCCAGCAAGCCAGATTGAGCCCCTTAACAAGCCGAGCTTAAGTCGATTCTAGTCGAGCCTCTTAACAAGCTGAGCTTGAGCAGACCAGGCTGATTCGACCCTAGATTTAGCTTGGCTTGTGAGACAACCTGAGATTGAGCTTTAGCATGATCGAGCCAAGCAGAGCTGGCTTGTTGACATTCCCAATTAAAACATCCAACCAGTAACTTTGCTTAGATCTAGGGCTTGGATTGATTTTAGGGCTTGGTTTACTTGAACCTTATAAATCCAACAGTAGGGCTGCATGCTCATGGTAGTGGTTTTAATTTTCTTTATGTTTTGCTTTCTCTCCAAAATGGAGGACGTGTGACGTCTGTAGAAATATACAAATTTCTGCACCAACATAGGTACACATGTGGAGTAGCATACTTTGAGGAAGACATTTATTATTTCCATATCCGAGAAGTGTGCCATACTGTTGTAATCTCCTGGATTATCATAGGAATCTATATAGTTTTTTTTTTTTTAAAATCCGTTTGAGGGGTTTCTATACAAGAAAGAGTGACAAGCACAGAGGACTTGTTGCCATACTGTTTGGTTTGATATGTTTATTTGCCTCTTCTATATTTGGTGATAGTGGTTTGTTTGATACAAGTTCCTAGGCATTGAGCTTAGGACACCCATTCTTGCACTCTAAACACGAACCGTAATGTTTTAGACTGCACTATTTACTCATTGTTCTAGACTTGTGTAGGTTACTTAAGGCATACTTAGGCAAGTTAGCACTTGAGATGTGGGGTATGTTGAACATTGAGTTAAAGTCAATGATTTATAACTTAATTGCAATAGTTGGTTTAATTGAATTTCTCTAGCAGATGGAGTGGGTGGATATTATTGGGATATTGCCTGTACAGCTGCCCTTAGACCTGACATTTGCCCCTGAGTGGCCGGAGTTTTAGTATTTACCACTGAGCTGTCTGTGCGATATCCTAGGGCCGTGTGATATCGCACCGTTATTGCACAAATAGCTTTGCGGAAAATATTTATACTTCGATTGTTCTGGGCCAAATGTCAGGTCTAGGGCAGTCGTACGTTCAAAATCCCATTATTATTTATTAGAGATCATTGTGGAATATAATTCTGTTATGGCAGAAATTTTGTGTTATTTTTTCGTTCATATCTAATCATTTGTCTATAATTCATTGAGGGAGATGGATCTCGTAGGCAGGTTGTGGCCAGATTAATTGTGTAAGTTGTTATATGGATTGAAAAGAAGAAGATTTGGGGAAATTTTGCCAAACTAGCTCTTGCTGGTGGTAAGGCACACTCCAGTTATGGGAGAGGTCTGGGATTGAATTCAGGAGACTTGACTTTATCTTTCTTCTTTAAAGAAAAAGGAACAATAGAAATTGGGGAAATTTGATTGTATTTTTAACATAACCTTTAGGATTGGACCTCTAATGGTAAATCCCTTGCTCGGCATGCTTCATCGAATGGTTTGGGTTGCTTTCCATTTCTCAGTCATCTTGGTTCTTTTATTGAAGTTTTTCTTATCAATTCCAACTCGATTTTGTGATCATATATGCTACTTTTCTTTGTTGATGCTTGTGGTTTTACACTGTGTGAGCCACCATGCTGATATTTTAGTCTTATACTCTTTTGTGATTGCTGTGTTTCTCCAAATATTCTGGATGGGCATACCTTCTAACAATGGGATATATGTATCATTTTTTTGCAGCTTACAATCACTACAGACAATCGTGTCCGTCTCGTCAAAATGGTAAATAGTTTACTCAAGAAGATCTCTCTTTTCCGAAGTCATAAATAATCCAAATAATTCCACTAATTTCATTTAGTAAGTGTATCATCTTTTATTGACTTGGTATAGTTATTACAAACTTAATTGGTATTTTCTAGCAACTTGGTTTTGTACCATTCAAAAAAAAAAAAAAAAAAAAGCAACTTGGTTTTGTGTTATGTTTAAAAAAATCTGTGTTTTTTCTCATTCTGCCTGTATGGTTATTTGCTTATCAATCCTTTTTAATGAGTATTTGCTTAATCTACATATTGGACTCATGAATCAAAATGTGCTAGAAGTGCCCACGGATAATGTAACACAAAGACCATAGCTAATTCTAGCATCTGGTTATTCCTTGCAAGTCCTGAGTTTCCATGTTTAAACCAAGTTCAATTTTGGCAGAGCTGATGGTGGAGCATTCAGTATTGAAATCATTCTCAAATCATTCCCTTCACTTCTTTCCACGTCAACCTATTTACTTGAGTGAGGAGGTCACTCACTGAGGAGCTCTGGAAGATAGTACCTACACCCAATTCATTATACTGTGTCTCCCGTGCAAGTGAAAATTTGATAGTTGACTCTTCCTTGTTCATGAACTTTCTTCTGTTATGCTCTCTCTCTATCTCTATAATGGTAATGATTTTATTAATAGTAGTGCATCAGTACAAGAGGAATATACTAATGGTAACAAAACAACCACCCAACAAGATGATAGAGACTAAGACAGTCTACAAGCAAACAACACACAAGAAAGCAGAAATTCAGAAGATAGAGAGAGCTCAGTCTCCACAATCAATATGCTGTGGCGACTGGCTCCCTCCTTGGCTAGGAGATCGCCGCCAAACTCGTTTTTACACACTGTGTAAACAATAAAGACGGTTATAGCCATATTACACCATAAGGTGCCTCTTAAACAAAGCGGTAAGCATAGGGACAGTGAAAAAATTTTGGTTTTGCCGACAAGCATATGGTGTAGAGACTTACAATGATGACTTCCCAATTCACCATTATCTTACTGTAGGGGAGCCCTGGTAGCTCCCTGATGTTGGAGAATGTCTGTTTCTCCTTAATGTCCTCTACAACATTGGGTAAAAAAAAGGACCCAACATAAAAAGTCCTTTTTAATTGGGCGACCAAATGTACCTGTTCTGTCCTATGGTCATAAGCAAAACCTGAGAGACGACAATTTCTGGATTTCTCTGTGATGCAGGACAGACCCATGACTAAAAAAGTCGTTTTTTTATTGGGCGACCAAATGTACCTGTTCCATCCTATGATCACGAGCAAAACCTGAGAGACGACAATTTCTGGATTTCTTTGTGATGCAGGACAGACCGATGAGGCCATGACCCCATTGGTCGACCAGCCCATTGTGCCTAGCTCAGTCCAGTCTAGTCCAATTCTTATATGTTTTATTTATTATTTGTTTTATTAATTGAGTTGTGTAGGGCCCATTAGTTTTATATTATTGTTATAATCTCAACCCTTTAGGTTTTTGATGTAGGATAGACCCATGACCCAATGGGTCTGTCCTGCATCAGTATTTTAACGGTTGAGATCAAGTCTAGGGTTATGTTTTTTCTTATTTAAAGCATTGTAAGCCTCTTTTGGCAAAATAATGGTTGATGATTGATGAAAAAAAATCTAGTGCTTTGGGGATCATCCCCATTTTCCCTTCGAGTTTTCTCTCCAACTTTTCTTTGCCTCCTGGATTGGAGTTTGGCATAATGCTAATTTTCAGGTAAACCCTGACCTTATCCCCATATCTTTCCATCTCTATCATGTTTGCCCCGCAATCTCCTCCCCGTTCTGCATAATTGGTATTAGAGTTGAAGATCGATCCACCTGGATTCGATAACTGGTGCTCCCTCATCCCTTCCGAACCAACACCATCACTATTCGTCAGTCCCAGTCATCACATATTCCCGGAACCCTAAACAGAATATTCCTGGAACCCATGTTCGCCCAAAACCTACATCGATCCCGACCCTAGATCCTAGATAAGACTCCTTTATCTCAAATCCAAATCCAAAATCAGAACCCTTCCCTGCACAAAATCACTTGGTCAACCACCATCCAATATCAAACCCTAACCTCCAAGTCCATCTTCATCTCCCTCTGGCCGACTACTTTCAAACCCAAATCTCAAAATCAGAGACCCATTCCAAAACCCACCAACTGACTCATTCTCCAAAACTGCATTAACCGAACCATCTTAGGCCACCAATTCCCTTAAAAGCTAGCCGAAGCCACAAATTTCCCTAAAATTCCTAAATTCCTAATACTTTAATCCCAAAATCCCCTCGATTTTTGAAACCCTAAACCAAATCCTCAAATTCTTCAAAACCCCCAAATTGCCGAAACCCAGGCCACCTGAGACCCAACCCAACCCCATCCTCACGTCCCCCAAACCCAATATCCTCCCCAATTACCCAGTTTGGTTTCAACTGAAAAAAAAAAAAAAAAAAAACTGCAGTGGAGCCAACACCGCATCGCCAGTCACTATTGTCGTTTGCACACGACGCCAACCTTGTTTTCGCTTGTCGCGCCCCCCACCAGCCCCCACCATCATTGACGCTGGCAGTGCCTTCAACATTCACTCCTCGTCGTAATCGCTCGAGGGAGTCCTCTTTGTCATCGCAATCTCCTCACCTTTTCCCCTCTTGGTTGTTGAAGTGCAGCTGCAAAAAGTGGTCGAAAAGCCTTTTATTTCCCCTCCTGCACATGACCCATGGCAAAAACGAAGAGTAGGAGACTCCCTTGTTGCACAATCACAATCAAGATAACAATAACAAATTGTTAGTACAGAGACTGTCAGCTGATTCCACAATAAATTCAGAAGATGTGGCAGGCAAAACTCCCGCAAAGGATTCTACTTCAGGTGAATTGGAAGAAAAAGAGATTGAATCTCCTTCTGGTGGTGTTAATTATCCAAAACATGTAATAGAAGATTTTGTGACATCCTTAGATGAAGTAGCATGCTTTTGGAAAATTCGGGAGACAAAGTGATTAATGACATTGATCAAAAGATGCAACCAACAAAATTCGAAAACAATCCGAATTGCCTTCTTTGGATAGTGTTGATCAACAGATGCAAGCAAAAAAGAAAATTGAAGACTTAGATATGGTTGGCAAGCAAACTAAAAATCCGATGGATATGAATGTAGAACCACCTCCAGAAAAGCCAATTTAATCGTTAGAAGAGATATACTGTTCAAGAAGTTGCGAATGAAGATCAAATTATTGAGGTTCCCCACATTGATTTCCTATTCAGGGATAGATTGTTGGTACTTGAAGATTTTGAGCAGCTGATACAACTACAGGACTTGAAGCATTTGTTCACTAGTGCACATATGATCAAAGTACTTTATATTCAGAGATCAACGATGGAAACTTGAAGTTTGCGTTGAGTTTGACAAATTTCAATAGTTGTAGCATTGAAAGGTTCAATTGTGCATCAAAACACAATTCGGCCATCAAAAGAAGCGACGTGTCGAGCCAGCTTTAATTGGAAGAAGAGATCGTATGAAGCTTCCCCGCCATGCAAAGAAAACAGAGACCAACCAACAAATCAGAAGTTCATATGGTGGAGTTTTGACCTAGGAGGACATCTACAGAACTCGAAGTCGAGTTCTCTGCAACATGAGAAGTTGATGTAGGACAAATGATGGGGACATTAATCCCAATTATTCTAATGTCTAACGGAGGCAACGTCACAAGAAGAACAGGGCAGGCATAGCTAATATGTGGATGGATCAGCCTTTCCTGGGCTTCATCCATCAAAATCAATAAGATCCACCATTGGATCTGCAATATGAAGAAGATCCACCGTTGGATCTAAGTATGGATGGGAATCCACCGTCGGATCTGATGTACGGTTAGTCGAAGACCTCTTGTGGCACACTTGAGGAATACCTAACATCGAGAAGGCCCACCAAAGAGGAACACTTGAAGATCTTCATGAGAATTAAAGAAAATGGGGCCCAAAGAAGTAAGGATCAAAGAACTAAAGAAGACATAAAAGGAGGGACCACAAAGGGGCACATAACATCTTGCGCACGAAATCCCATACGCAGGGCAGCCTTTGTGTGTCAACCTCTTCCTCTTCCTCTTTCTTTTCTTTATTTTACTTTCTTTTATTTATCTCTCATTATTAGTTGATGGATGGATGTAGCTCTCTAGCCTAGTTTTTAATCTTAGCCATCCACCATCAGGATTCTGCCTTTTAAAGCTATATACTTCTCTTTGAGAGACATTATTGATTATTGATGAATGAATAAAGAACTTTTCATGGAAGCCCTATTGGGAGCATGAGCATCTCATGCAGGAACTTCTTCCTCGCCCGTGATGGGGAGTTTAGAGTGAGGCCAAGGATCTTATCTTCCTCCTCTAGGTATTCCCCATCTCTTTCTTTCCATAGTTAGCTTAACTGAACCATGGTTGATACGAAATGGTATTGGCTGTGACCGAACCGATAAGTGTATGTTTATTGGTTTCGGTACCAGTACCCTATAATATTGCCAAGAATATCGGTGGTATCGGCCAATATTTTAATATATCGGTTGACTATCGGTATCGGCCGATATTTTCGACTAATCCGACCTTCTGCTGGTTGATACATGTTGGAAATGAAAATAAAATAAAATTAAAAGAGTCCTTGCTGTCTTCTTCCATGCATGCCACACTTAAAAGAGAGAAAAAGAAAAGAAGCTGGGAGAGGGAGGGAGGAAGAGAGGAGAGGTGTACCTGAATTTTGCAACAGTCGTCGCCTGCCGCCAAGTTCTTAATCTCCCCCTCCTTTTCCTTTTCCTTTTCCTTTTCCTTTTCCTTCTCCTCCTCCTCCTTGCCCCCTTCTCTTCTCCATTTCCCTCTTCTTTTTCCCTTTTCCCCTTTCGCCTTTCCCCTCCATTTCAGACGAAGACGAGATGAAGCCAGAACCAAAAGGGGCAAATCAAATGCACTTTTACTCTTTTACAGTTTCATTACTTTTTTTTATACTTAGTGGAGTAACTTGAGTTACATGTTAAAAACCTGCCACTTTGTGGGCCCCATCACCTACATAAAATCCAAACTGTCCAAAATAATCCCCATTCTCTTGTTTGTGCCCTGAGAAAGTTTCATTCTAATTGGAGATTACCCTACCATCAGATTAATCAATCGATCAGTTTAAAAGAATAATTTAATCTAATTGCATCACATCTTCTACTAGAACAAAATTTGGATGGGGACGCCATATAAGACGAGGGCAGTTATTTTTAGTGGTTTAAATTTTTATAGCTGGGCCCACTATGAAGCCTGCAAGATTTCCTAACTATCCTCACTCCTGTTTTTTTTCCCCCAAATTGCACCTTACTGAAAGGGCATACTTAAGAAAATTCTTAACCACTCAAAAACAAATGTCCCTTCTTGTGTGGGCTCTTAACAAATTTTACTGAAATAGGGGTTGGGCCAGGTAAATCAATCACTTATAAGACATGTAGAGTAATGATCCTAATCATGTTGCATGACCAATTCATTGTAGCCCAACTATGATTCAAGGAAAGTTTTTACAAAAGTATTACAATAAGTTAATGGTTGGGATTTTAGATATGGATTGGCTCCATTTAATGGATTTATAAATTATAAGAACATTAAAGTTGATATATTTATTATTTAATAATTAATGATTAGACAGCGGTACGGGATCTTTTGTCTTAGGGGGACTGATATTTTAATTTATAATTGTTACTAATGGAAAAACACATTCTTCTTACCATTTTATAATATTCTGGATTTTTTGGATATATTTTTTTAAAATTTTCTTGGTAAATTATTTTTTTCACACCGCTACGACCGCGACGGATCGCGAACAGTGACTGATACTGCGACGGTATCGGTTTTGGGGGTCAGCCGATACCGCGATTTATACCGTGATTTTAAACCATAAACTGAACCCATCTCAACCTTCAAATCTAGATCCATCCCACTGTTGGAATTCTAGATCTAGTCCAAACCTTTCACCTAAAACCCAAATCCATACCATTCATCACCTTCAACCCACCAACCAGCCCATCCCTTGCTGTCCGTTCCATCTTCCCCCCCTAATCGATCACCATCCATTCCATAAACCCTAGCTAGATCTAGTCCACAAAAGCCTAGATCTAGCCCCGATTCCTTACCCAACCTTATCCAACCTGAAACCCCCATCGAAAATCTGATCCAAACCCAAAACCACCATCAGCCCTAAGATCCAGCCCCACCATCCTTGACCGAACCTGATCCGGGCCCAAATCCACTTGACCGAACCAGGCCTAGCCCATTTGGGCCGAACTGAATCTGGTCCAGCCCATTCCAAGTGGGCTGTCCCACTTTGGAGCCCAAATCAGCCCCCCTCTTATAATTTTTTCAGCCCCACCAGTTCTGAAATCTTAATTTGGGTCTTTAAAAATTGTGGGAATTTTTTTTTCCAAATCAACTTAAATCTTCACACCCCACATTCCTATTTTATCAATTGTCAACCCTTTGAAACATGGCATTCATGAAATCCTCAAGGGTGTGATAAATCTATTTAAGTCGGCAACTCCGTAGACATGTTGGAAGTCCTTGCTTTCCATCGGTCCATTTTTGAAAGGTAACCGGTAACGTTTTTATTAACAAAGAGGCAACAATGATACAACCATAAAAAAAGGGGTTATAGAAACACCTCCCAAGGAGAACATCTATCAACCCCTTTCTTTGCAAAAGAATCCGTCAACCCATGACAGTCCCGAGCAAGGATGAAAATAGCGGTAGTGGTGGGCGTCACGGCGAGCCTCCGAAATGCTACGTTGTGGGCTCTATGTAGTGGTGTGATTTGAAAAAAGTCGTCAACAAAATCTGAAAAAATCCTAGAATATCCAGAAAATTAGAAAATGCTAAAATATGTGGGTTTTTTTTTTTTTGTATGAGTAACTAAGATAAGAGGGCGTAGTGGTCCCCTCATTGCATGAGATCTTGTATCGCTGAATGAATAGAAAATATTAGTAATGATCTATTTTTCACATGTATTCATGTTAATTACTTATGCTAACTTAGAAACTAATGAAATGCTTATAAAAAAAGCTACATCATGAAGAAATATCATCAAAATGAACAATGTACTGAACTTGAAGAGTTGAAGTCAAGACTTAAGAGGCTAAGACTTAAGACTAAGAATTAGGAGTTCAACACTCAATAGCCAACACCACAATTGTGAAGTGACATAATAATTAATAACTTCATAAAAAAGCAATCTACTTGAAGAGTATAGAATTGGACAAGGAAGAAATACCTTGGCTCTAATACCATAGGGAATGTCCACCAGGATATATGGTGTCGCTGTCCTCATCCCCCTCATTGTTGTCCATTTATAATGCCATTGTCACTACCATATTGCATATGCCCACCATATTGAACTTTATATTGGTGTGCATAGGGATCTTGGAACGTGAAAGAAGGTATCATAGGAGCTTGGAGGAGGTGGATACCTATATTAAGTTTGACCAGCGTCACCAGCACCACCATCTTCATTCCTCCTGCGGCATCACCATCTTTGCTCCACATAGATTTTGTCCTTGGGGATTAGCAATGGAAACTTGGAGGTTGCGCTTTGATGGTGGAAATTTTACACATGAAGTATCCAATGGTGCGATCGCACATCCAGACAAAACCCGACCATTGAAAGAAGTTATACTTATACATGAAGCTGTGTACAAAAGCTAAAGTCCAACCAATGGATCGGAAGTTTATCCGATTGATCTTCGATCCAGTCGGATAGTTACCGAACTCGAGGTCAAGTTCTTTCCAATCCGGAGAGAATGATGCAGGATAGACCTCAAGCCACATGTGTAGGGCCCAATTAAAATTAGGACACTTTTATTCACTAATTATATGCCATTAATTTCTAATTTTATCTAATGGATTGTAATTAGGATTGGGTTTCCAATTTCATTAGGATTCTTATTTTATTTCCTAAGATCATTAGGTTTCTTAGCCATCAAAATTTATTTTCCTATATATAGGCTCTGTAAACTTGGATTTTCAGAGAGTTTGATTAATTTGAGTTGGGTTTATCCCTCGGAGGTGCGTCCTCGTGTTATCGTCTTTTTGGAGACCTATCATAGTGGCTATGGACACGTGCTTTGGTTCCACCATTGTGCTTCGGCGCTTCCACGCAAGTCCTAATCCTTGGGTCTGCATCATGGCCACTACGGGTTGCTGCAATTATGAGCACTGATATTTATAAAGTAAGCGTAGCAGTTCCCGATTTATCAGCCGATACACTACGCATTGGTGATGTAGCGTAGACCTCATGGCCACATGTGTAGGGCCCACGTAGATTTAGAAATTTATTCTTTTGTCATTAGTTTCTTTAAATATTGTAATTAGGATTAGGTTTCCATTTTATTTAGTTTCCTAGATTAATTAGATTTCTTAGGCCCTAAGTTATCTTTCTTTTAATATAAATATAGCATTGTAGAGATCAATGATCTAAAAGATTTGAGTTCATAGAATTTTCCTTTTGTGGGTTTATCGTTGGAGAGTGTCTTCATCGTGTGATTGTTCCATTGGAACCCTAATTGTGCCTCGGCACTTGCGATCCTAAACCTAGGAATGCATCAATTGGTATCAGAGACGAATGATCCCTTGATCGATCGGCGTGTTACCCGTATCCATTCGTCCTTTCATTCGCCGTCCACGCCCCTGCCGAATCCAAACCCCTATCATCCCACAACCCTTCCATTCATCATTCTGAAAGCCATCTTCCCTCACCCGCCCGGCAATTCCGTCAAACCATCCCCGTAATCCCTTCGCACCCTAACCAACTTCTCCCCCTCCCCACCCAAAAAAAAAAAAAACCATATTGTACATCCAGACCTAGTTGAGACAGAACCTAAGCCCATCAGACCCCATCTAGCAAACCCAGCCATCTCCCTTCCCTCCTTGCAGAAAACCTCAGCCCCATCACCCGCCCTTTTCCAATCCAAAACCCACCCATTGCCTCCAGTCTCTTCAACGAACTCCCCAAAGTCCCAAACCGAGAAAAAAAAAAAGAAACCACAAAACCCCAATCATCTCCCATCCCACACCCATCGGAGAAAAGAAAAGAAAAAGAACGAAAAGATAGAGAAGAGAAGGAAAAAGAGGTGTACCGTTCACTAGTGCCGCGCCTCACCTCGCCACAATTACGGCCGCCACCACCAGCGCTGTGCCATCGCCATCGCCATCGCCAACGCCAACCACACCTATAGTTGTCTTCCCTCCCCTTCATTGAAGAATACATCAAAAGGGGTTTTCAAACCCTTTTCTCCTTTCCTTCGACATGAAGCTCAACAGAGCCACACGTGCCACGTGTGTCAAGTGCATCTCATAGAATGGGCTTGAATTCGGGTCAGTTCAGGTCCAGGTCAGGCGGACCCGACCCTCTTTGAAACCTAGTTTCATCAGCAGATTTCAGTCAACAGTATTTTTACCAGATCGACGACCAAAATTTCTTTTCCCGATTGTGGGGCCAGCCGGCTTCAGATTTCAGATTCGTTTTCGCCAGCGTGATCATAGAAGGCAGATCTACACATCAGGTCAATCAAAAATTTTAAATTTGCATTAAAAAAAAAAAGCCTCCCAAGAAGCATATAGAAGTGGAGTCTTCCTCTAATGATGATAAAGATTTGAGGGGAACTGTTGCAGAATTATCGGTAAATGTTAATCAACTAACCGCAACGATGGTTCAAATCCAAGAGGCTCTTGCAAAGATTGAAACCTGATTAACTAATTTGGAAACTACTCAGCGTGAGGATTATCATCGAGATGATGGAGGACATAATCGGAATCAATGAGATCCACATGCAGTCAGTGTTGATCGTGATTTGGGTATTAAACTTGTGATTCTCGAATACGATGGAAAATTAAAACCGGATGAATTCATGAATTGGTTAGTGTGTGTTGAACATATTTTTGCGCACAAGCCACTGACAAATGGTCATAAGATTACACTGGTGGCAACTCGATTTCGCAATTATGCTGCGATATGGTGGGCCGAGTTGCAAAAGAAAAGAAGAAACCAACAAATTTACCCCGTTGACACATGGACCGAGATGAAAATTTTGTTGAAGCAAAAATTCCTTCCTGTCAATTACGCCAGAGGTTTATGTTCAAGTTTTCTTGATTTGAAACAAGGAGAATTATCTGTTCTTGACTATGGTGATATGTTTGCATGGCTCCAAGACGAGTGTGGATTAGGATATGATGAGGAACATGATTTAATCAGTTTTGTAAGAGGCTTGAGACCGGATATAGTGGAGAGTATGAATGGTTGTACGACCGTTCATGGGGCATATTGGGAAGCAATTCGTGTGGAATACATGCTTAAACGGTCTCCTTTGGGAAAAGTTGCGCCTCACGACGAAAAGTCTCGATCATCGCAATTAACAGCAGCTCATGTTGAAGAATTAGTGGTAGAGGACTTACAGATTGAAAAGCTAGAGCAACACAGAGTATTCCAAAACTGAAGTTGGATTTGAATTTTCTCTTATGGGTAATGGTGGTCAAAATACACAAGCAGCAAAGGAAAATACACCTACTATTGAGATTTCCCACATTGACTGCATCTTCGTAGATAACCGGCGGACTATCATCGATTGTGATTTGATGGTGCAGATTCATCAATTGAAGCATCCCACGGTTTGATTGCACATATGTTCCAATTATAGCAATCATCGTAAGTTATACAGGAAGCTATGCTCAGAAGTTGTAGATCGACCAACGGATGGAAGTTCGTTAGATCGATCTTTGATCTAGGTGGACATTTTCCAAACTCTAGGTCGAGTTCTTTTCAAGCGGGGGAGAATGATGCAGCGTAGACCTTATGGCCACATGTGTAGGGCCCACATAGATTTAGGAATTTATTCGTGTCATTAGTTTCTTTAAATATTGTAATTTGGATTAGGTTTCCATTTTATTTAGTTTCCTAGAATAATTAGATTTCTTTGGTCCTAAGTTATCTTTTTTATTTATATGGCATTGTAGGAAAGAATTATTCAGAGCTGATTAATGAAATTGAATTTTCCCATTAAGGTGCGTCCTCGTTTGTTGTCTCTGCGGAGATTTATTGTGTCTTCGGATACGTGCTTCGGTACCCATTGTGCTTTGAGCACTTCCATACAAGCCCTAGCCCTAGGGCTCGCATCAATCGGCTGCTTTTTTCATCCTTGGTCTTGAGAACTTGACTGCACTCCACTTGCATTTGGGACACCAAACTCTTGATCTCTTTAAAACAAGATTGCAGCTTGCAAGGCTTGGGTTTATCATGAGTAACTTAAGAGATAGCATTGAAGGTGTCACTTCCACAATCAACCCTCGGATAGACCGGGAAAAAAAAACCATCAAAGCCTCCAAAATTGGCAACACCTAGGGCTTTATTAGAATCTCTAACCCCCACACCATTGGCAAACATGCACCCCACATTTCCCTTATCATTCCGAAGTACTCCACCGGTGCCGGCCAGGCCTGGTTTACCACTTGGTGCACGATCCACATTAAATTTCAAAACGCTGGCGGTCAGGGGGACCAGGAGATAGTCCTCCCTTTACACAGACCACAAGCCATGCACTCTTCCCAATTATAATAAGAGGTTGTCCATGTTAAAATTGATAAATTCTTTGCTACCCAATGCCCACTTAAAAATCTGTCCTTTCTTTCCCTTCTGGCCTTTCTATTTACTTAATAACTCTTTGGAATAAAGAAGTGGCATAATTGCATCACCCTTTCTGATGGGGGGAAAAAACGAAAGAACTGAGATAAGAATCACTGATGCAGGCCTTATGGTTAGGGTTTGCGTGGAAAAGTTCCGAAGCATGAGGAAGGTGTCCGTAGACACTATGACAAGTGGACGCACCTCAAAAGGGAT
The DNA here is from genome assembly GCA_012931725.1 of Litsea cubeba. Taxonomy (NCBI): domain Eukaryota; kingdom Viridiplantae; phylum Streptophyta; class Magnoliopsida; order Laurales; family Lauraceae; genus Litsea; species Litsea cubeba. Next base: position 25,090,637 of record CM022955.1, on the reverse strand, counting down.
AAACCCACAAATTCTATTAATCTTCAACTCTGAAATTTGATCTCTTACAATGCTATAGAAATAAGAAAAGAAAAATTAGGGGCTAAGTCTCCTAATCAAACCAGGAAAGTAACTATTAACCAACTTAGGAAATAAAATTATAATTGTAATGAAATTGAAACGTTAATCCTAATTACAACTCAATAATAAAATAAGAAACTAAATTGGATTTGCGTCATTTGGAGTCTCACCCGTGAGTTGTGGGCTTGCCTTGCATCACTTGGGGATTGGCAAAACCTTGATTTTAGGAGGGTTATCTTGGTACCAAAAGTAATCTTCTTCTATATTCTATTAGCAGTAGGGCCCTAGATTTTCTTTTGGAGTTCACCGGCGGTGCATGGTGCAATGCTCAACAAAGAGGGAGCACAATGGTCTTTGTGGCATTTGAAATCAATTGCCGCTTGGTTTAAAAAAAAAATCCTTTTCATTCTGATGCTAGAAAGTTCGTACTTTGAAAACTTAATCTGTACTCCCAATACCGACTCCAAATCAGAATAGTCTTCAAGTTGCAAAAAGGAATCGTATCATTCACAAATGGAAGATCAGAAATTACAAAGTGAGATCTTTCAAACCTTTAACCATGGGTCAGGTCTCTCTCTTTCGCCTTGCCCACCATTCTAGCAGGCATGTTTGAATCAATGACAATATGAGTGACATTGAGCAAAATAGAAAAATGTGTATAATTAGTTGATGCACTCCTTTATCCATTGCCTCAATTTGACCCTAAAACTGACTTTTCTCAACATGCTGTGAATTTCACAAGCCATTTCTTGTGTGTGCGCGAGTGTGTGTGTGTGTTTTGAAAAGTCATTTCTTATGCTGTTTTAAATACCAATCTTGCAGACTGGTTGGTAATGAACTCACTTCTGGAGTCTGATCCCTAATTCCTACGGAAAACAATATGGAAAAATTAATGAGCCTCCAAAAATTGTGCATTTTTAAATGGTATGCTGATGCAGCTCAAGATGGGCTGGTATAGAATGCGCTTTTGGATAATTGGCCAGATCTAGCCAAGGTCTATTGGGCCCAAGCCCAGGACCAACTGAGTACAGGAGGAGGCCCAAGCATCTTAATTGAGCAACCTTATTATTTTAGTTTCTTATGATTTCCTTTATTTGTTTATTTTGCTATTTCTATTTTGTAGGGTCTTAAGTTCTATGAATGTATAGGAAAGGAAACCCATGTGCTGCTTTACATATGTTATACCTTTGAATTAGTGTCCCTTCGTATTAGTTCTGCTTGACAAGGTTGCGCCAGTGCCATTAAGTGCTAATCTGGTCACTATGTTGACCACCTTTCGGGTCTGGATGGTAGATGACTTTGGCAGACCAAAAAAATGGAAAAGAAATTCTTGTGTAAAAATAAACTTCCTTTAGATTCCCAATATGCCTTTTAAAGGACCTATTATTTGTATTCTTAAATAATTTTCATTAAAATTCATATTTTCTCCTGTCCTTGAGAGTCGAGATAGAATTATAGAAGTAGCTGCTCTAGCTTGGCTTGGAGGTACCTATGATTGGGCTGATCCTTCTAGTCCTGTAAAAGGTGAGTGTTATAGAAGGAATTATGATAAACCATGAAGGAAGTGTATGCTGCCACAACATTGAATACTACCACAATATCTGCTGAACTAGGAACTCTCTTATTTGGCATGAATCTGTGTAAGGCATCATCATAATTCAGGAATGATTATGGCACTTGCAAGGTGTCCAGACAGGCAAACACCCAGCTTGGGAACTCTCCAGCCCATTGCACAAGCTTCAGACTCTCTTTATGACATCCACAATTCCACATTGTCTGCGTCAGCCAACAAGAGATGGGAATTTATTGTCAGAGTCAATAGATTTTGCATCCTAAAAACACTGAAGATTTGGACTGTTCCCCGTTCCTGGGTGAAACAGAAAGTAGTCATGTTTGATCTACAGACTTATGGTTCTGCAGCCCATTTTCAGTCATTTATATGAGATTGATTTTGTTCAAATATTCTGGAAACAATTATTGAAAGATTGTGGAATGTTTTTAGTGGTTGGGTTACACAGGGATCTGAACACCATAGATACTGTCCTTTTGTATTCCTCTGGTTGCTTTTCTTCTGTATAACAAAAACACAAACGAATAAAATTTAATATTTCAATCACAACTACATTTAAAAAAATAAATAAAAAATCTTTCAGTCTCAACTCAATGCACTGGCACAACCATCACCACCACGACCAACTACCCACGCACATGCGAAGACAGCAGGCCAGTACCAACTGTATATGTTTGTACCTTGAGTTTTTGCCTTCATGGGCAAAGCCAAATGTTTGCCTTGCACAAATGCCCCTTCTAACACCGATAACTGGTGACTTATCTTCATTGGTATACAGTAAGTTTTGGTGACACCACTATTTACAATTTTGTCTCTTTGGATTGAGTTGCTGCGTCAGTGGAATAATTTACGAATGCCAAATGCTTTAATTAACCTTCTGACATTCTTCTCAATTCACCTTTGTGTTGGTGTAATTTCAGTTGTCTGTCTACCGCAAATAATGCTTATTATGCTCAAATATCTTTTCTCATGAGCTCATGACATCATTTCTTTCAGGCGAAATGGTTTGTGGAGTCTGCTTTGGTTCCCTTGAGGCTTTTTCAAGAGCGATGCGAGGTAAATTTGTTTGCCTGTTTCAGTAAAACTTTGTGTTATTGTAATTATCTGTTGTATGTTTAGGCATCTTTCTCCCCCTTTTGAAGTCTGCCATATTTTCAATGTGATAGGAAGAATTCTTATGGGAGTCTGAAATGGTTAAGATGAGGGCTCAAGATGTAAAGAATAGAGAGGTATATGGATGCCAACTTATGTAATTACACTACTAGTTTTGTTGTACACTATTAGAACATCTTTTCTTCACATAAATATATATGTCAAGAGCTCCCTTCGTGTATTTAGAAGTAAATTTAATTGTGAAGGATGGTCTCCTGCATGAGTCACGCTGGAGAGAGAGAGAACTGTAGGCTATTAGAATTTCAATACGTGAAACAACATATTGGAATGGCGCTCCAACTACAGGGGTCAAGATTATGTGTTCCATTTTAGGGGCTACCCATGGTAAAAGAGGCGCTAATACATATTTGTTATCCAAACTGTTCATTTTGTTTATTGAACTAATGAACTACAAGACTTTGAAGCTGATTATGCAAAAAATCTTCATAGATTTTGAGTTATTTTTGAAAAAGCGCCCACCTGGGGAGTTGGTTGAGTGGCGTAAGGCTTGGGTTTGCTCCCCACATCTTGTGTTTGAAACCGCCCTACATTTGCCTCTGTGCATTTGTGTAATTTAGCGGGAGTGTGGGGCGCTGGGGGATTAGCCCTGTTGGGTCAAAGACCTTAGGGATGCCCGTCATAAAAAAAGTAAAAAATCCAAATCTATAGATCTAATTTTCTGCACTTCTTTGGGCCCCCAATTCATGATCCAAGCTGTTCAATATTCTTGTATTAATGTTAAATATCAGGCTGTTTTTGTTCCATATTTTAGTTCTTCATTGATTTTGAGAAATTTGTGGAAAAAGTACAAAAAACCCAAGTAGTACATCTAAGATTATTGGATTTTCATATTTTGCTCATGTAAAACTGATGATTTTAACGAACATGGTAATGTGCTTCACTTTCATGTGTAACATTTGCATATTCAACACCTTCATATGTAGCATTTACATATGTAAATCTCATTTTCCTACCACACTTGTACAAGGAGAACTTCCCCTTTTAAAAATCCTCTATGTTTTACCACGTAGTCAAATTTGCTCTTGACAAGAGGTGCACACACCACTGGACTTGGTAATATTAAAGTTTGCACCATTAAACCGCAGGGCCATTGAAATCCTTGTCTATCTTTGTCCAACTACGACGATATTTTGGTGAAGTCTCATTAAATATGTGATCTTTCCATGCAATGCAACCATGTAATTGAGGATGGCCTCAAATGGGCCCACATGAAACCCCTCCCATAATAGGTTAATGGTACAGCTGTACTTAAAGATCATTGCAATCAAGTAACCTTACAAGGCATTTCAGATCTGGTTTGTAAAGCGAGAACAGCATCTGTCCGCATTCTAATAATAACTCTACAAAATCAAATTATTTGTACTGTTTATTACTTGACGATGCAAATCAATGAATTATCCGAAAGTCGCCTACACTTTTTTTTGAATGGTAGAAAAAAGCATTTAATGTTAGCAGTTTGTACCTTTTTTTTTGTAACTATAGTCGCTTACACTTTGTGTTGCAGTTGATAAAATTTGATTCAGATCATGATTGTATTCTCCATTTGATTGAACCATTGTATCTTCATACCATTTAATGTCTGAAGCCCTTAAATTGTTGATATTATCATTAAAACTATTAACTTTTTTTTACCCAAACTTCTTATATGGTGATATCTTATTGTTGGGATAAAGAACACTGCTGATAGTGGTTTCGAATGGGCCCCACATGAGATCACTGTGTAGTGCTTTGTATTGCGTAAACTTAATAACTATATAGAACCATACGTAATTTCTATACCATGCTTTAAAAGATTGTAGCAGAGAAATTTGGCATTAGTGAAACATTCTAGAAAAATGATCCCACGTGTTTGAAACAGCTGAAACATGAAAACAATGAAGAAGGGCCGGCATTTCATAAATCCAGATTGCTAACATTCGCAAAGACATGTTTAATTAGTGAGATACATTTTACTCAGATTGAAGTTTGATGCACCGTGGGATTGATGTGAATGAAAACATAATTACTGTCCATAATAGAAGAACGTGTTTCACGTGTGATCAATCTAATGCTGGTCCCCAAATCTGATTCAACTGAATTTTTGCAAAATGCCACTAATGATAAGGGGTCATTTATTTGCACCCATTTTCATATCTAAATGATGCACATGGTTTACATCTATGCACGGTCACATTTATTTGCACTCATTTGGTGTGTGAACGAGGCCATTTTTCATATGAAAATTTACGCCCTTTGAAGAGGTGCGAAAGTGTTGCACACCTGTCTAGCTAGAAGAGCGCCGGTAGGCTGTAGTTTTTGTACTTGTTATTATCTTTAGTTTTTTGTAACTATAGTGGCCTCAAAATTTAACCCCAACTTATCTAGATTTTTTATTTATCCGTTAAGCCCCAAGTTATTTAGTTTCTTGTCTTAAAACATTAATAGATTTTGATATAATAATTTTTTTGGATACGTAATCCAAACCATTCAATGTTTACTCATCTGAAAATGTTTCTAGCAAACAAACGTGGTAATGTGTTTTACCTGTGTAAATCTTCATATGTAAAATTAGCATATCCAAATTTTACATATGTTAAATGAGGTCATATCCTATGCGTAAAAGACAGATGTGCCCTGTGTGTCATTGTATCTGAGTTGTCTGGGTTTTTTGGTGAGTTTGGAGGTGCTCACTGTTACAACCATGAGGTTTCAGGCTTGAGTCATTTTCGTATCAAAAAGATAAAAAAGAAGAAAACAATGGTGAGAGTTGGATTCACCTACTTTATCTTCTGCGTGTAGCTTGTTGTCCTGCTAGAGGTATGTAGGAGATAATGTCATCATTTGAGTGTTGTCCCAACTATGTTTGGTTAGCTATATGAATCCTTTTTTTCCATTCCGGATAATTGGAGCTAAATCCTCGGATAGGTTGCACTTTTTCAGATCTATCCTTGCTACTTCCCATCCATGCCCCTTCCATCTACTCCATTTGTGGGTGGGTTTTGCGTAGGGGGCGGGGGATTGGGGTTTGCATCAAGCTGCATGAGATTAAATGACTTGATTTCTTTTCCCGAAACTAAACTATCTTGAAAATTAAAGAAACTTTATGGACAATCCCTAAACTACACATTTTGATTGCATGCATAACTAACATATGTTGAAAATTAAAGAAACATTATAGACAATGCCTAAACTACACATTTTGAATACATGCATGCACACTTTCTAATTTTGTTTTTAGTGATTTGCATGCCAGGCTTGTACATGAAAATTGTGTTCATATTGTGATGAAATCAAGATTTTTGTTCATTATTGAAAACAAGAAGTATGATACAGCTGCAAGTGATGATTCACAGCCATGATTTTCTTTAAACATCTCATTGAAATAGCAGACGGTTTTTTTAACCAAGAAAATATGCCTTAAATACATGGATTAAAAAATCAGTCTGGGTTGAGTCCTAGCTGAATTGGAATCAACTCGGCAATTATGTTGAAAATAAAGAAAAAAAGAAAGAAAAAAATAAAATAAAGAGGGTGTTTTGTAAAATTACTGTAAATAGAGGGAGTGGGGAGAGATAGAGAGGAGTATAACCGTCAAAAACGAAAAAAAGGTCTCATTAGTTTGAAGAAAGAAGAAACAAGAGAGGCAGAGTCGGGAGAGAGAGAAGTATAACAGCCAAAATAGAAAAAAGAGTTTCATCAGTTTGGAGAGACACAGGGAGAGATGGTTCTCTGAGCTGTGCTGCTGCTTCTCCTGCCTGCTCTACTAGTCTAGGTATGCATTATTTCTTCTTCTTTTTTCTTTTTTGCTTCAGCAGTCCCCTTCTTTTCTGCTTAACCTTGTAGTTCCTGCTGCTGTTTCTTCTTCTCTGCTTCATCTTCTATTTTTATTTTTTATTTTTTGCCATTGCATAGGGGACTTCGATCCGACTTGGCTGAGTCCCATGTGACTCACCCGAGTTGGAAGAGTTGACTCGGACTTGACCCTGGCCGAGTTGGGTCCTGATTCTGAATTTTTAATCATTGCTTAAGCATGTTTATTACACGTTAACTTATTAATTTTTTTTATATTTACTGCACAGTCCTTGTTGCAATAAGGAGGCATTGTAAAGTTACTAAAATGCACATAAGTCGCAATGGGATGACTTAATATTGCAACTCGTGATATCATGACACCTATTCCCTTGTTGCACAACTTGAACTGCATGATGAATGGGTTCATGGCTGTCTTTATGCGTTGTGCTGGGTAGGTGTTGGGACTAGATTGTGGAGAGGAGATCCGAAGGCATTTGAGTCATGATCTGAGCGGAAGTCAAGGTGTGGTCCTGAGTTGGAATGGGAGAGATTGGCGGCTTGATGTTGCAACTCATGATATAACGACCCCTATTCTCTTGTACCCTGATTTCCTTATTGTTCAACCTTGACCTATGATGCCCAGATACGGCATGGACACAGCTGGAACACGCTATAGACAATGTTGTAAAAATCGCTAGGCGGACGCTAGGCGGTGGGCATGGACTAGGGATTAATTGACTAGGCGGGGATTAATCAGATTAGGCGTTTTTGATGAAAATCAACTATTTTTCATAGAATTTTAGAACACTAGTCATCACATATATGCAACAATATAAATAGACATCAATGCTTAGTTGATGCATTTTAAAAAACACATCTCTTACTTAGTTGACTAATGCTTGCTATATTTTACAGATAACACAATGGCTTGCAGACATGTATGGCACAAGCATAGCTGCATATCCAAGCAATTGCTCAAAATCAAACCAAGCGAGAATATCATCATGTTCTAGTGTTGCATATCCAAGCAGTAACAGAGCATTGTAACATGCTAGTGTTTCATACAAATTAAACTTCAAAAAACATCAAATCATAAATCATCAAAAATATCATCATGTTCTTCCACCAAGGCCACATCTACTTCTTTATCGGACTCAAAGTCATCATCTCCATCGTCCTCTTTGGAGGACTCCTCCGACACAAATTCTTCCTCATCAATTTCTCTCGTAGTCCTAGTACTCCTCCTAGGTTGAAGCATTTCATCCGCTCCCACCGCTTGGCCAAGTACCTCCCACGTTGCTCCGGTCACGGGATCAACATCATCCTCATCATCATCAACTCCTTCAACCAACCAATGTTGAGCTTTACCACAATCATCCGCTTGGAGGATATCTTTCTCATCACCAACTCTTTTCTTTTTATGAAGAATTTTGGAATTTAATTGAACATACACCAAGTTGTTCAACCTTTCAGAATCAAGCCTATTTCTCTTTTTAGTGTGCACCTACAAGATAACATTATAATATCATGTAAATCAACATAGCAACTAAATTACAATGTAAAAGAATTATGACTTGCAAAGTAAGTGACATACCCCTTCAAATGTACTCCAATTCCTCTCACAACCTGACGAACTTGTGGTTAAGGATAGAATCCTAATTGCCATCTTCTTCAAATGTGGTGCATTACCGCCATAATTACTCCACCACGCAGCTAGCGTTAACAAAAAATGACTAGTTAATAACCATTTGTTAAGAAAGTCAATTACTCAAGCCAATAATTAATGATATTATGATACCATCAACTAGGACTTACCAGGATTAAATGACCTTACACCTTTAGTTTGATAAGCATGTTCAGCTTGCTTTCTTCCAAACATACCCTGCAAATTCTTATACTTCACCAATTCTTCATCCAAAACTTTAGTTTGAGTATCAATATCATTTGGGAAGAACTTCTCCACACAATTGACTATAGCATCCATGTAATCAACATCTTCTCCTATCTCCACCCTATTCTTTGCAAAGTAGTATGGATTAGGCATATAGCCCGCCAAGTGCAATTTCCTGTCAAGTCTTTCTTTGGATTTACTCTCAATTATGTCTAGAATTGGTTTGTAATTCTTTTCAATTCCATGAAAGACTTCATCCTTTATCTCTTTCTTCGCCACTTCAAGTTCTCCATACAACCAAGGCATAGAGGGCCTATCACTATCAACAAGGCGGAGGACTTTTATCAAAGGTCGAAACACAACCAAACATGAGTTCAAGGATTTCCAGAATGAAAGGCTAACCACCGTCGCATATGCCACTTTTCCCTTTGCACTCTTAGAATGTGAATTCCGACCCCAATCTTCGGAAGCAAACATAAGTCTCAATTGCTCCTTTTTCTCTACCAAACTTTGCATAGTTAAGTAAGTGCTAGCAAAGCGTGTTACTCCGGGCCGTACTATCTCACGCTTCTTTGTCATCCTTCTCATCAAGCTTAAGGTTGAGTGATGAGAGTATATGAAAATGGTTAAGGCCCTTGCCTTATCAATCGCACTCTTAAACCTTGGAAGCTTACCAATCCCCTCAAGCATAAGATTCACAGTATGTGTGGCGCAAGAAGTCCAAAATATGTTAGGCCTCTTGGCTTTCATCAAAGTCGCCGCAGCCATATTGTTGGAAGCATTATCCGTCACAATTTGGACCACCTTCTCTTCCCCTACTTGTTCAATGCATTTATCCACATACTCAAATATATAGCTTCCCGTATGTGATGCATCAGAATCTTCCCTTGATGAAATAAAAGAAATCCCTTCCCCACATGCACACATAAGTTCATAATGCTTCTTCTTTTACGGTCGGTCCAAGCATCAGTCATTATAGAACAACCGGATATGGACCACTCCTCTTCATGCTTTTTAAGAGAGTTCTTAACCCTCGAAACCTCCGCTTTCAAACATGGGCCACTCATTCGATACCGACTTGGTGTAGGTAATCCTGGACCAAACTGCCCAATAGCTTCCGTCATTAGCGTGAAACTATCATTTTGAATGGCGTTGAAAGGAATGCCACTCTCAATAACCCAGCGTGCTATATATTGTTGTGTGTCAAGCACCTTCTTCTTATCCAACAAAGCTACTAGATTGGCTTGCCTTGTAAACTTTGTAGTGGAAGTGTCGTAGTGTTGTTGTGGATTAATCTCCACAAATCTTCCCATAGGCCCAATATCAATTGGCAAGGGTTGGATGTCCTCATTCATCTCCACAACACCCTCAGATATTGAAACTTCCTTTCTAGTTTCAGTTTCTTCACTTTGCTTCTGTTTCTTTTTCATCTTAACACCGTCTAGTGCCTCTCTACATGCCTTTTTTGCCTCGTCATTCGCCTTATCACAAGCCTTCACATTCCCAGTTCTACCAACTACATGACATTTTAGTCGGTAGATGCCTCTAGAGAGATTCTTCCCACAAAGCTTGCATCTGACTTTATCAAGTGATTTGGCATCAATTAATTCTCCATACTCCCACCCAACATCATTAGATCCACGTTTCAATGCATTTGCGATATTTGCATCACTTGTTGCTTCACCCATGGTATTGGAGTTGGAAGCCGCCGATGAAGTAGCCATACTGAAGCAGATTGTATTGGAGTTGGAAGCCGCCGATGAGTTAATTGGTTGGTTAGATTCGATTGTTAGAGATGAAGTCATGAAGAGGAGACTTAAGAGAGAACGAGAAAAAAAAAACAGCAGCAGAAATTAAAAAAAAAAATAGCAGCAGCAGAAACGCAGCAGCAAAACAGCAGTAGAGCAAAAAAAAAAACAACAACAAAACAACATGCAGAAGAGCAAAGCAGCAGCAAAACAACAGCAGAGCAAAAAAAAAAAAAAACAACAGCAGGAAAAAACGCAGCAGGCCAGCAGCAAAACAACAGAGCAAAAAAAAAAAAAAAAAAAAAGCAGCAGGAAAAAACGTAGAAGAGTAGAAGAGCAAAATTAACAAAAGCAACAACTAAAAAAAAATAAACAGGAGCAAAAAAAAAAAAAATGGCAGTAGGAAAAAAAACGCAGCAGCAGAAGAAAAAAACGCAGCAACAATAGCAGTGTCGGTGTGAAGAAAAAAACGAAAAGAAAGGAAGCAGCAGCACTACAGCAGCAATGGTAGGGAAAAAAAAAACGAAAAGCCGCAGCAGAAGAATTGAAGAAAAGAAAGCAACAGCAGCAGTGGAATAGCCGTGTGAAGAAGGAAAAAAAAAAAAGTACCTGCGCAGCGGTGTGAAGAAACAAAATGAACAGCAGAGTTGGTCCTCCTCCTCCTCCTCTTCTTCTTCTTCTTCTTCTTCTTCCGCCGTTTCTCCTTTTTTTATTTCTTCGTTTCGTTTCTGACTCGAGTTAGGGTACGATATATGCTCTAAGTGCTGGGCCAATTTATGACTTAAGCCCATTAACCTGTTGGGCTGGGCTGGACCATTTTCAGCGTTTAAAAATTTTAAGTTATGGGCCGGATTGACCGAAGCCCACTAGGCGGATTAGTTGGATTAATCGGAATTAGGCGGGATTAGTCGGATTAATCAGTACACCCGATTTTTTGCGTCGCCTAGCCCTTAGTCGCGGCGGTGAGGGCCGCCTAGCGCCTAGGCGCCGCCTAGGCCGATTTTTACAACACTGGCTATAGAGACGTCAGGGATACAGATTTTACATGCAAAAAGTCAAGTATCAGACATGATACTACACGATACGATGCCCATTTTTAAGTATTCGTGCATCATAGACCTAACTGTAAGACGAACAGGTTCGAGCTCCATCTTTGGCCATAGTAGTGGCGAGGGATCGAGTCTAGGGTTTTTGTCATGGAGGGGATCTGGAGGCATCCTAGTAGTGATCTGATTGGAAGTGGTGGTGGGACCAGTAGTTGGAGCAAGAGATATGGGTGGTGGGGATTAATTAGAGAGGAGGGTTTGATGAAATCGAGATTGATCGATTTGGGTGGAGATTGAAGAAGCGGGGAGGGAGGGATTGAGAGACTTGAGAGAGTGTAGTTAGGAGAGAGAGGCCTGAGCAAGAGTACAGCGATGGAAGATTGCTGGTTTGATTAGGTTCGACCACTCAAGGTACAGCGCCACTGTTGCTAGGCTGTCCAGATTCGATCCAGCGCATCCCATTCAGCTCTACTGCTACAAATCGGAGATGGAGGTGGAAGATTGACTTAAGGAGAACACTCTTCGTTCTGTCTAGCTGTTCTGGCCTAGTACGTTCCCCCCCCCCCCCCCCCCCCCCCGCCCAATATCTATTGAGCCATTCAGAATGCAACATTTGGAACTCGCTCCGTACCTTGTCGCACAAGCAGCTTCCTCTTCAACAACTCCGTCCGCATCAGTGGACGAACGTCTGGGTTGTTGCAGATGCTTCCCCTCTAGCTCCGGAACATGCCGTGGCGGAAGGTGGCGTCCTTCAACATGTTCATATAGAAAATGATAGCACAAGTATAACACTGGATTGCAGCGTGGGAGGAATAACGATAAGCATTTAGGGGAGGCAAGGAATTGATTGGAAATCAGTCTTTCTTGTGTGAATCTGTTGACTAGTTAGGGCTGCCACAAGGGTGTTAGAGAGGGTGAGAGGAGATGATTAGAGTTTTTTGAGTAATTAGGATTTTGGAGAGAGAGAGAGAGAGAGAGAGAGAGAGAGAGAGAGAGAGAGAGAGAGAGAGGGGCGGGGGTAGTGGGCATGTATTGTTTATTGCAGGATCGTATTTGTCTTTCCATTTAAAAGATTCTTACTAGTTCAGTAGATAGTGCTAATGCATTTTTCCCAAAAGAACAATTTCCTTGTATTGATATTTGCGACAACTAGTCGCAATGTCACAGAAGTCATGATATTGCAAAGCGGCGTTACTTTGATATTACACACTGCATACTTTTGGAACGAAGCATTATGTGATCAATATTTGAAATTTAATCATTACCCTGTAAATAATTAGATTAAGATGTATTTTCCGATAAAAATCCCGATAAAATGTTTGTTTTAGTGAAATTTTAAAGATACTTAGTAAAAATATTTTGCAAGTAATTGTAATTCTAGTTTTGAGACTACCGAACAGCTTGTTGGAATATTAGTTAATATCTAAGATGCTTTTACTATCTTGTTCTGCGGCAAGTGCTATTTTATCCTTCCTGTTACATCTTTTTGCATTGGTTGTACCTATTGTTGATTTCCTCCATTTAATTGTGTACTTTATCAATTGCAGGTTAGAGTAAACACCCGTCTTCTTTATCAGCAAACAAAGTTCAATCTTTTATGGGAAGAGAGCGAGGGTTATGCCAAGTTGGTGGGTTTTGATTTGGTCTTCTTTATTTATTCCTCATGGTGTTTTTATTTTTATTTTTTATTTTGTCCACTGTTATGACCTTACTGCAAGAATGACTTGAGGCTCCAAAGTAAACTTTGTTTTTATTCATGTAATTGTCTCATGACAAATATATCTTTACATGCGTGCATATATTTTTCTTTTTGAACATCCTTAAATAAGCTATATATGGACAACCTTGCATGTACGAGCTATGATTAAGGTTCTCATCCCAAATTTGGCTCTTATTTGACTGCTACTCATGTTGGATTAATGCAGATGAAAGGTCTCATTATGGATTAAGGGTCTTAAAAAGAAACCAGCCCTTTTTTGATATTCTTAACCCTTGATTTAGGGGCCTTGATTTGCAACAGTTTTTAAGCTAGGTTTTTATAGATTAAACCCAGTGTTGAATTTAGGTTGGATGAATCCTAAATTGGGGTGACTTGGTTATCAGAATGAGGGAAAGATGGAAGAAGAGTGGAAGAAAAAGACTTTTCGTGTGAATTCAATGCCTTTCAATGTGAGGGGTCATCGATCTTTATAGGATGCAGTTATCAAATCTAACTTAAGAAACAAACATGCATGATGCAGGACAGATGCATTATCCATGGGTCGACCAGCCCATTGTGCCCAATCCATTTTTATTTTTCTCTTGTTTGATTAATTTAATATTTGGAGTTATTTGCATGGTTTGTCTTTTAAGTTATTTAAGTTGGGATGTTTTAATCTTGACCATAGGAGTGATTAGATGGTTGGGAATGGATTAGTTCTAGGGTTCTTACTTTGCTTATATAAAGGATTGTAACCCCTCTTATTGAGTAGTTGATTGATGAATATAAAAAACTCTCCTCGAGATCTCTCTTGTGAATGGATTTGGTGTGAAGCCACTAGGTACGAATCCTAGCGAATATCAGGTGTGATGCCACTCTACCATTATCCGCTCTGCATCTATCCCTCCTCCACATCAAAGCACAGAATGAGAGAGTTGGAATATAATTCGGTGCCTCAGTCTGAGGGGTCATCGATCTTTATACGATGCACTTACAGTAAGTTTTGTACAACAGAATTTCTGAATTACAACAATTATATCCTCTTGATTGGGGTGATTAAGTCTTAATTGATTTCTAGAGATTACTGTTTGGTATGGTATATATGTGGCATATTGTACATGTGGTCATTCTAATAAACACCACTAATCGATGCTATTGAGTCAAACTCCAACTTTAAAAAGAAAAAGAAAAAGAAACCAATGTTGCAAACATATCAAAGCTTTAGTGAAGTAATGTTGTTTCTATCAAAGGCATCATAGAGATGAAATGACAGTCGACCTCTATACGCTTGGTCTGTTCCTGAAAAAATGGTTGGCCACAATCCGAAAAGTGCTTGTATTGTTGGCATGAATAGGTGTAATATTATCCTGATGAATTTAAGTTCGGAGAGTGTGCCAGAAAGGCAAAGTGTTTCTTGAGTAGGTGGAAGACATAACATGATACTCAAACCTTAGTGGAGGACGTGGAGACTCGCCACTCTTGTTTCTTACTCTTCCATGAAATTTGAAAATAAGGCATCACGTAGGAACATGTACCATCCTGTTGTTGATTATCGGGTGTTTAGACAACCGGTCCAATCAACATCAAAGAACAAGAAATATATAATTTTTTTTTTTTTGAATGGTAAGAAAGAAAGAAGATCCCACATGCAAATGTACTTAGAAGATATCAGATGATCCATTTGGCTATAAGCATGTGAAGACCGAGGTTTTGTCATGAATTTACTGACGAGTTGAATGACACGAGAACTGGCAGGCTGAATGATTTTCAAGTAGACAAGATTCCCAGCAAGCCGATGATTGATTGTAGGTTTAGAAAGGATTTCTCTTTCATCCTTTCTATACTTGACATTAACTTTCATTGGATATCCACAGGACTGGAGTTTTGGAGTTGGGTGAGTTCAATAAGCTCTTTGATGTACCTATGCTGATTAATAAAGAGACCATTGGAGGAACTATGAACCCCAAGACCCAGGATATGTGTGACAAGACCATGGTTTAAAATAGTGGCCGCTACCTAATGTAGCAGCCGCATTGTCAACCGCTACGCTATTTTGAAAATAGTGGCGCTATGGTTTAAAACCTAATAGAGCCAAATAGTTTTACGCTGTGTTTGGGAAGGGGGGAGGGGAGGGGAGGGAAAATTTGAGGGGGAAGGAAAATGAAGGGGAGGGGAGGGGAGGGGAGGGGAGGGAAAATTAATTTTACCTCCTCTTGTTTGGGAAGTTAAAAGTAGGGGAAGAAAAGTGAAAAAGTAGGGTTTTGTTTGTTTGTGAGGTAGAGGGACAAAGATCATTTTATCCTTGCTTTTGCAAAAGTTTTCATTAGACAAAAGGGCAATTTAGTAATTTCAAATATTTTCCCCTCTTTGCCCCTCATTTTCCCCCCATTTTTGAGGGGAAAATTCTGGAGCGGGCCTCACACTCATTTTCCCCCCACTTTCCCTCCCCCCTTCCCAAACACCCTCATTTTTCATTTTCCCCTTATTTTTTTTCCTTCCCCCCATTTTACCCCCTTCCCAAACGGACCCTTAATTTATAAGATTGTTTTTTTTTCTGTTTCTTCTCCTCAATAGCCTTTGGTAAAGTTATCTCTACCCTTATGGTTTCAAATCGCTAAAAAACACAAGATTGACTGCTACAAAACATATTGTTGGAATCAGATCCGGTGTTAATAATGTCATCAATCTAGACAAGAAGAAAAGTGATGGTGTCACCCATTCGTTGGAGAAACATGGAAGGATCACACTGGCTTTGTTGAAAATGAAGCTAAAGTTTCTGGAGAAAATTTTCAAACCATATGTTGACTCTTTAGCACATAAACTGAGTGTTGCAATCTATAGGCATCTTGAGGTAGAGTCAGATATGCCCTGTGGAAGATGCATGTTAACTTGTTTCTTAAGATCACCATGTAGAAAGGCATCTTTGATGTCCTTAAGAACATAGGCCATGATTAAGATGCGGCAATTGCTATATTTGTGCGAAGATTGGTCATTTTTGCAATAGGAACAAAAGTTTTCTATATAATCAGTCCCACATTCTTGTTGATTTGTGAGTGCCACAAGCTATGCTTTATTGGGATCCAAAGAGCCATTGGATTTGAGTTTGACTGAATAAAGTGACCAATTGATCATGCAGATGAAGGACAAGGAACATTATCTCATGTGATTGGATTGAAGAGCATCGAATTCCTCTTGCACTGCTTGTTTCCAACAATCATGCGTTATAGCCTGTGAACAAGAGTTAGGAATAGACAAGATGAAAAGGTGGCAATGACTGGGTAATGAGGAAAACCATAGCGATATCGCGGGTGCAGGAGTTGAGTGGACCTGCAAAGTCGTGGAGTACGACTTGGATCAGGCTCTAGGAGAGGCTGTTTGGGAGGTGTACCAGTTGCAGCGTCCTCTTGACAATTGCGATGAACTAAGTAATCCCTGGTCTAAACCTTGTAATGGTTGGAGCGCCAGAGAAATCGGGAAGAAGGGAGATGACGGATGATCGAGGAGTAGCAAGTGTTAAAAAAATATTGAGTTTCGTGACGAATCTTGAAATCATAATAAAAGCATCGCTTTTGGTGAAAAGTATAACCGAAAAAGGTACATTTAACAAACTGGAATTTTTGTATGTTCTGGAGGGGGAAAATGGACAAGACAGATACAATCAAAGGTTCGGAGATGATGATATAGAGGATGATCAACATAAAGACGAAAATAGGGAAAACATTGTAGAGTTTAGGTGATAGAAAGCGATTAAAGATGTGAACTACTTTGGATAGGGTATCAGCCCAGAAGGTGGATGGAATAGAGGATTCACGACGCAAGGTTTTAACCGCATTAACTAAGATTTTTCCACTCAATCACCCCATATTTTCCCCTCTTTTGAATGGTTGTCACCCTATTTTGTTGCAGAGTATAAGGACTAGTTCTTTTTGATATGATTACCTAGTTTTGTAAAAGCTCCCGTAACTAATGAGAGACATATTTTCTCGAATCTGAGTGAAGAAGTTTGAGTCATTTAAAGAATTGAGTTTCATTTGGAGCCTCTTTATTTATTTATTTTATATTGCATCAAATATCTCAGATTTAGCATGCAAACGATAAATTCATGTGAACCGGCTGTAATCATCAATAATGTGACAAAATACTGATAGTGAGAAAGGGAGATGGTCTGAGCAATACCCCGTGCATCAATATGAAAAACAAAATATTCAGTGGTAATATCATGATGTGTGGGAAAGGGCATGATTTTATTTCTGCCCATTTTGCAACTTGAACAATCAAAAGAGATGCCTTGTAAATAGCGAAATCTATTTAAATGCAAACCAAAATTTAACTTAAATCATAATTTCTGTGCATTAGGATGCCCACGATGTTTATGCCATAATTGACATTCATTATTAGAACCACCACAAAACAAAGCAAATAAATATTTATCCCGAGGAGGTGCTGTTATTTGGAGAGGAAAGAGTTGATTGCATCTAGTCCCCTTCCCTGTTTCCCGTTCTTGCACGATAGAATCAGAACGAGAAAATGAGACATTATAGGTTTTTTAACTGTCCAATCGAGGAGACAAATGCATGCTTCAAAGGTAATGTATTAGGATTATCACCAATCGCAGTTGCAGGAACACTCTCCTCGTCTGCAGTACGTACTGGGAAATTTCCATAAGAATAATTAGTAAGATCTGCAGATGAATGGGTCATATGATTTGAGGCTCCAAAATCATGGTACCATACAGAGGCTTGGGAGTTGGTTTTACCTGACAGTGTAGAGAAAGTGGATTGAATCATTTGTTGAACCAATTTTGGAGTAAGAGAAGCTGAGGCGGTAGGGGGCTTTGTAGTCATGAAGCTAGAAGTAGCAGATGCAAAAGAAGAAGTGTTTGAAGAAAAAATGTCTCCAATTGCATCATATGCTTTAGTGCTGCGATCTGGGGTCACTTCTTGCACTTTGTAATGAGATGTTTTGTCCCTTATAGTAATTGTGAAACTGCTTCTTGGATTGATAGGCAATGTGACCATGTTCCTTACAGCTATTGGATTGAACGTTACACATATCTCTTGCACTTGCTTTTCCTTGGGTTGGGTTGCATGGGCAACATAGAAAGTGCTAGAAGGAGCTTCTTGTTGATCCAACGTTGCTTAAGTAATGCAATGCTGTTCCTCACACAGCAGTGCACTAAGACAAGTGTCCAAACTCCAAAGATGGTGATGGGTCAAGGCTTATAAGATTCAATTGAACAGATTCAAATTAATGGCGAAGCTTTTTTTTTTCTATTATAAAAAAATTGGTCTCATTCGCTGATTTCATGAACCCTTTGGATAGGTCGTAATTCATAAGGAATCCGCGAGGATAGCAGCGTATACTAGTTTTGTAATTCTGTCCAAAGATTTATGAAACCAGAATATTGCTCTTGAATTGATGTTTTCCTCGAGAATATTTAGCGATTTCATATTCCGATAGAAATCGACAAGCTGTGCTTTCCTCCATATCCAGTCTAAGAAATTCCACGTTACTTATTTGTTTTATATGGTCAAAGATTTAGAAAAATCTGGTGATCCTCTAGCACTCAAGACCCAACTGATAATGCATCATGAGCTTCCTTTGTGCTAATTTTTGGGATTTATTGGTTTTTAAGTAGTGCTAGCAATCTGTCTTCTGTCCCCATAATTCTTTTCCTTATACAAACATATGAAATTGAAGCTCTCGAGCAAAATAATCTCAAATCACAGATTCAAGAAGCTAATACCATATCAGAATAATGGAAAGATGGAAGAAGAGATCTTTGGCGTGAATTCAGTACCTATCAATGCGAGGGGTCATCAATATTTATAGGATGCACTATGCTATTTGCAATAAGTTTGTACAACAGGGTTTTTGATCTACAACGATTATTCCCTTGGTTGAGCTGATTTTATCCTAAATAAATCTTAAGATTATTTTATAGTATTGTACACATGGTGTATTGTACATTAGGATTCCCTTGATATGTTGGTCCTTAGTACTATTCTAATATTTGTGAGTGGCAATGATGCGTGTTTTGTAAGGGGATTGGATTGGTCAAAGGCATGCATGGATGTCCTTAATCCTTATCAGTGGTTACTAAAGTATATCGTATGGGACGCAATCTATATGGTTGACCTTGATTTGTTAGATCTATTAATGTTGGTCCCCTCGGCAGGATCAAAACATTTTTGATTGTGTACCTCACTTTGCCAATGGTGGGCCTCTCCTTCACTTCAATGAAAGCAATATTGATAGTCAGATTAAATAAAATGATCAAAGCCTCAGTAAATAATATTTTAAGGTAATGCTTTATTCTAGACACCCAGGACCGCATTTTAGAGATTTAAACTATCCTTTTAATATTGGATTTCCCCATCATTGTATAAAACTTCATTTTAATCAGAGCGATATTGCTCACTATAGGTACTCTGTAGAGCCCAATAATTGCCAATCCATCAACTGCTAACCCATTACTATGAACACTGTAAGGACTGCTATATATATATATCCTTATTGTAGTGCGTGCTGCAGTCACATTATTGGCCATAGCAGTTGAGGCCACTACGTTATTTTGAAAATACCAATGCTATGGTCTAAAACCTAGTATAGCCAAGCAATTTTAATTTAAAGCACTGTTTTTCCTATTTCTTCTCCTCAATAGCCTTTCCTAAAGTTTTCTCTACCCTTATATGGTTCTAAATCACTAAAAAAAAAAAAAAAAACACTAAGTTAGGTTGCTGCACAAGATTCAAAAATTTTTTACACTTAAAAAAATCCACACCTCTGCGCCACTATGCATCACCGCAATCACTACGTAGTGTTATGGCCACTACCGCTATGCTTGCTGCAACCGCTATTTTGATCTTTGTTGGTGACCTAAAGGCAATAAAGTGAGAGCTTGGCCATTATATGTGAAGATTGTGGGGCCAACATAGCTTAACCCTTATTGTGTGGTGACCTGAGATGTCAGAGTTTAATGGCTTTTAATATTTTCTGACAATCCAATGGTGGAAATTGTTGTATCATTTTCAAGTTGGGACTGGTGCGTCAAGAGGGATAAGGATGCATCCTGCACAAAAGCAAGACATGCAAAGGGAGAGGGTAATTTTTAAGAATCTACAATAAAATGTAATCGAAACGGAGTTGTGTAGGGCTGTCACGACCTGAAACCCAGTCATTCTTATTTCGTGGTGCGATCATTCACATTTGAGGATAGGTCATATTATTGTTGCAGAATTATAAATAAGCCAAGATAACATAGCACAGCTATGTCTAATGCTTGTAACTAACTACTGATTAACCAAAATGTTTAAATACCCAAAACAATCACACTATGCTATTATTACAATCATATAAACCTAATTGAATATAACGAAATGTCTAAAGTTTTAAATTGAAAGATGTTCAAAACTTCTTCATCTAATGCATCTTTGCGAAGCTCAGCTCTCAATTCCTGGCCGGTAGTTCCTTATCTTTGTAATCCTCTCCTACCTTGTTATTTGAACAAAAATGACTAAAACGCTAACGAGCTAATGGTAAGTAGGCAGCCGATCTACACATCCTTGGCATATAAGAATCTATAATTTTGAAAAACAGAAACAATTATGCAAAACATGAATACATACATAGATTAGATGACTGGCAGTTTGAGTAGTCATTGGATTCAAATCATATGCATGAATGCAAAGTCATACTAAAGTAACATAAAACAATAATCAGGTCCAACTAAAGAATAGGCACATCTCCCGGCCTCCAATTGTACAGAATAACTCTTGCACCCGAGCATCCATGTATAGATTAATCCCTATACGGGCCTTCGTGTACAGATTAACCCCTGTATGGGTCCTCTGTTTGGTATGAGTATCACTTGGGAGGAACGCTCTATGCTAAGTAATAATAAATTGAATTTAGGCACTGTAGGGCCTTTTCACATCAGTTGGTTGGAAACTAAACAATCATGATCCAACTTGATGAAGGAACTGAAGGCATCCATTAACTAAATGAAACATGGAATTCAATCTAAGATCATGAATTATAGCTAGAACTAACAGCACATCAATGGAATCACAAGATGGTTTGAACATTCAAGGGAATTAAACTAAGACCTTACAACCATTATATTACAGTAAAGCCGAAGGTTTTGAATTAAATTTTGACCAGATTACTTTTAATTTTGACTTTCTTTATTGAGCCACAATGGATAAAAAAAAAGTATAATAGGTTTAGAGGTTCCTTCTAAAAAAACATTACTTTTTTTTTTTAGATAACTAAGCTAACCCCTACACCTCTAAATACTTATATGTAATTAATTGTCAAAAGTAGTTAAATGGAGTGGGACCGTAGCCGCATAGGTCATGCCTGTGCTTAGCACGGGATTGTTATGCTAGTATTCCATTATCTTAGGGTGTGTTTCAAGTATTGCAATTGGTTGGTGAAAGTTGGAAGGTATACAACGAACGCCATGTGCTCTAACCAACTAAGCTATAGAGCCCTTGTAGGTTCCTACTCCATTAGAAGGAAGAAAATGCTATTCTCAAAAGTTCAGCGTATGTATTGAAAGGTTCAGGGTATTACCCATTTATCAATGAGGACTAGGAAACTAAATGAGAAGATAATTGAAGGTGCCCATGCGATCAGAAAGAAGAAATTTCACAAGAACCCTTAATTCTACTGGGGCATAATTTACATGATGGAAAGTAAGAGAAAATAATGCTTATGAATAGTTTTAGGTGTGTTTGATGAGGAACAAATGGCATGTGAAGAATTAGGGCATAATGTGGAAGAACCTCATGAAGGTGCTTGGTTACGCACCTTGAGAGGTTTAGACGCAATGGATGATGAAGAGCGTGATGATGATACCTCCAATCCAAAGCCCTAAGTGCCAATAGCCCTAGCAGAACCCCAATCCTTCTTTTTCTCTCTCTCTCTCTCTCTCTCTCTTTCTCCTTTTCTCTCCTTGCCATGAGGTATTTTTGTGCAAAAGGGGCCAGGCAACATTCTCTTATGTTGGCTTTGGCTCCCACCATCTGAACACAACTAGATCTCTTATGTGGGCAACTTTTATAAGTGATAAATTTGTTTTAATTTGACTTTGAGGTGAAGTGGAACTAGATAAGCTTTTAACTGTATGAGTAATTGTATTTTAGGATTGTCATGTCATAAACTTTCTTCTTGTAATCGCTTTTGGTGGTTTTGTTGGTTATACTTATGTTCGTGTATTTTTTTACAAACCAGTAGGTTGACTAGAAATTCGATTCACCCAGTCACATAATGAGTGACGGGCGGTTTGAACTTGATCTGTACAGGTCTCATTTGGCCCACCTGGTCGACGTGCAACACAGCTTGACTCGTCCAGGTTTGGCTGAATTAGCTGGGTTGACATAAGTGCTTTTCTAACCTTAGATAATTAAAATGACAAATGAAAACTGTAAATAATATCTATCGAGTTGTAGAGGTTGAAATAGACTTAATAACAACTGAAAATTAAAAAAATACATTTATGTAGATTTTGCTAGGAACACTCATCATTATCTGAGTTTTATCCCATCAATTTTGGGCATTCCCTAGGAAAAGCTTGTCTTGTTTGACTTTTACATATTTTTGTGTACTTTGGTTAATATTGATGTATAAATCTGCAACAAAAACATTTAAAATTAATTTACTGGTCGCCTGACGATCCATGACAATCCATTAGATTCTATTGTCTACTTGACCCGTTAACTAAAGTCTGATGAATCCATCGGTTTGGGAAACCATTGTTACATCTAAGCGACCCAGTACCAGAGATTTTCTTTGGTTATGCTTTGAATTATTGCCAGTAGCGTTTAATGCTTTTAGAAGAGGCTATAAATTTCATGGGATAAAACTTTTGGTGACTTTTTGTAGGTTACCCTTCTTTGTCAAAGTGGGTCAGAGGCTTCATCTCGTAATACCTCAGTGGCAATGATCAGCATAATTAAGGTTGTAGAGCAACTTATCATTACTTCATGGTTGAAAATTGGTCATAATTTTCTGTATGCTCTTGTTCTCATGTATTGAAATGCGTCCTCTGCAGTCATTGATTGGTCATTTTGATCTGGATCCAAATCGTGTTTTTGATATTGTAAGTTGCTCCCTTTACTCTCTCCTTTATATTATTGTGTTTTTGATACTGTAAGTTGCTCCCTTTGCCCGCACCTTTTTTTTTTTTTTTTTTTTGTGGACTGTTTTCTCTCTCCTGTATATGAGTATGCTGCACTACACCAAAATTTTTGTGCTTTTAGTCCATGTGACATGCATAAATTCTGCTAAATGTTCACCTTTATTTGTATATTCAAATGTTTTCATCAAGCATTTCGGCCCTACCTCGAGTGTTAGTATTACTGATAATAAAATTATTCCTCATTATACAACTCCTGTATTTAGCTCTATTTTATTTGGAGATACATCAGGTTTTAGAGTGCTTTGAGCTGCAGCCTGACAACAAAATTTTCCTCGATCTTATTCCCATTTTCCCCAAGGTATGGAGTTGTAGATCACCAGATCTTAGTCGACTTTGTGGTGTTCTGTTTGTGCCAAACAGTCAAATTTTGTCTGTTTCCATATAATTGTTAATATATGCTTACAATATTTTACATATATTTCCAGTCTCACGCCTCTCAAATCCTGGGGTTCAAGTTCCAGTATTATCAGCGATCAGAAGTGAATAATCCTGTGCCTTTTGGTCTTTACCGGCTTACAGCTGAGCTGATCAAATCTGATTTTATTGATCTAGACAGCATGTGAGTTTTCTTGCATAACTTTATATTCATAATGTGGTTATTAAACTCTATTTATTTATTTATCTCTTAGGTGAATGTGATTTTTCCCCCAATTTATTTTATAAATGATGCAATAGAATTTTCCAATTTTTCTATTGTGCAATTAATGTTGTTATGTCCTGGCTCAAGTTTGTTCAGCATTTGATGGTGATGTTTGATGTTAAAGCATGAGGTAGAATTTTAGTTTGCAGTTGCTACAGTTATAGTTTGTTAAACATGTATATTCGATGAAATTATGAAGCACGCGTTTGCTATTTATGATAGTTTATTAATTGCTAACTGTTTACAATTTTTTCTGTATAATGGTAATACTCATCTGCTGCAAATCTGTACATGAAGTAGGGCGGGGGTTCCGATGTGCAACTTATTTGAAGATGGCCTGTTATGGTTGGTCATATGTTGGTTCTTCGTAGATTTTGTATTTACTATGATGGATGTCTTTTATCAACTGAGGAATTACATGTATTGACTGAAGCCTTCTGACTATGAATAGAGCTCTATGGTTGTCTTATGCCACGTATGACTGCCTGTTGAGTGATTTATTGTAAATACGACAAGAATTTAGAGAAACTAACCTTTAGAATATTTTTTTTTGTGGAAGAAGATGGTCATCAATTTAGTTGCTGAGTGCACAAGATAATGCTTATAAACCACTTGTTGGTATCAAGTTTTCTGTTCTACTACAGTAACAAGTTGATTCTTAACAGTGGCGATGCTTTTTGGACAATAATGTTCCAAACCTTATGGTTGTAATTATTGTGGCTGCTTAAGAGTGGACTGTTGGGCATTCAGTTAGAGGGCCATCATGACCTGCAGCATATGAACATCATTGGGGTTGGCATGTTTCGACTTGCAATTATTACACCACTGATTGGTCTTATTTTTGGCTGATGATAACAAAGCAGATTCTGCGTTAAATTGCGTTAAGTGATGCTAATGTTGCCAACATAATTGATTCATGAATATTCAGGGGTAAGTTGTCTTCAATTGAAGGTATGATTTTAAGAGTAAGATTACGGATCGTGAAGTGGTCTTTGCTTTGAAAGGAGTTTAACAATATATTGAATTATATTCTTTTTAATTGGGAGGCTTTCGTTAGAATGTGGTCCCAGTAAGAATAGGAGTATCATTTCTTGGTCTCTGTCAGAGCTTAAAATTTAACGTCGATGGCGAACCTAGGGGGAATCTGGGCCTTGTGGGCGCTGGAGGTGTGCTTCAGAAAAATGAAGGGGATGTTTTGCTTTTATTCTGTAAATATGTTGGGAGTTTGTGATTGAAATAAGATGAAGGTTCTGCTTATGTTTTAAAGACAGATAGACAAAAGCATCATTGGAGTTCCTTTGACAGTATGGTTGAAAATTACAAGCTTTCATCATGCTAATCTGGAAATGGATGACACATTGGCCTGCCATGCATAAAGTTATATTGAAAATAAGGATTTCAGCTCCATGGAGGGGCTTTTGAAGAACCAAAGCAGCAGTCAAATGATCCTTGATCAGTGTCGGTTGTACTGAGTAAAGCGTTTGAAGTGTGCACACCTGGGAACATTCGCTTGTTTGCATTTTATGCCTTGCTTCATGCAGCAGCTATCCCCAGGAAGTGTTGCCAGTTAGTATTTATATTTCATGATGCTGACAGCTTTGTCTGGTGTCAAAGGCGAGTTCCGTACATTTTAAATAATGATGTTTGCTCCAGTCCTTTTATATGTCACATTTCTATTTCTGGTTCCCTTTAGCATTACAAGCATACATCTTTACCTTGCCTTTGTCTTTTCACCAGTAAACCAAAAAAAAAAAAAAAAAACGAAGAAGAAAACTTTACCCCGGTCTGCTATTGAATTGAGTGATATGACTCCTAATTGAGGACGCTGCATATTGCTTTCTTATTTTAGCAATTATTATATATGAATGCTTTTTATTGAGAATTTTATGTTGAATTTTGATGGAAGTTTTTTTTCTTTTCCTTGCACATGTTGCGCTTTCTTTGTAAATATCTTTCGTTCAATTCTAATAATCACAGGATGCTCAACTATTTTCATTTTTTGTGATTGTTGGAGTTTCTTTTTTTAGGAAAAAAAACTGGTTCTTTAGTAAATATCATCAGCTGATATTGACAATGAGTCATGCAGTACATTTAATTGTTTTTAAATTGCGAGAAGATACTACTTGTGTGTTCGATTTTAACCTTGTTTGAACTGTCCTTTTTTTTTTCTTTTGTTTGCATAATGGTTATCTCATCGATGCAGGACCGTGAACACTAGCCTAAGATGAAGGTTTTGTGATCAATTAACAATTAACATTCATCAATCAAAGTATAAAATAATACTAAAAGTTCACCCTAAGATATGCTGAAATCCAAGTTGTCAATTAAGCAATTAATGTAAAGCCTGTTTACAATCCTACAATGCAAGTCCCTTTTTAATTTTGGTTGAAGTTTTCAATGGAAGACTCAATCTCCACTAGCCTAGGCAGGGATCACCATTTTACTCAAATCAGACTGTTCTTGACTTCCCTTGTGGGTTCGTTGGCTACTATGAAAATGATTCATCTGAATCATTTCTCACAATTCACATGTGAAAGAGATTCCATTGTTTGCCATTTTCACATCTGTTCACATTTGAATCCTTGTGAATCCAGTACATTCAACTGTTTACCAAAAATAATAAATTTCTCATAATCAAATCCATGATGAATCAAAATATTAAATTTGATCCCCTAGCCATTTTTGGCATTTTAAAGATGACCTGTCTAGATCGTGAAACTGGGGCCCACAGAAGTCCATAATGGCAATTTTAAGGCTGGACTCATTCGCAATTATCTTGAAATCCATGAATCAACAGTTGAAAATTAAATCCTAGCCGTTTTTGACCTTATGAATTGGATGGACGGCTCAGATCATGATTAAAGGCCGACATGAATCGGAAAATTGAGAAAAATGGGCTCTGCCCAAGGGACTATAATTTACACTATTTACTTCTATCATCCAATGGTGTTTTATAAATTTCTTGTGACCCACAATGAATCAACATATGAAATTTGACCCCATAGCTGTTTTAGATCTTTTAAAGAGGGTGAACGGTTTTGATGGAGAAGATGGAGCCCACAGATGCCCAGAACTGGCAGATCTTGGTGTCTGGATTTTTTCACAAATATCTGAATATCTAAGATGAATCAATGACTATAATTTGGCGCCCTAGCCATTTTTGGCCTTTTGAAGAGAGTGAACGATTCAGATCAAGATTTAAGGGCCCATGAGAATAATAATAATAAGAAAAAAAAAAAAAAAACGGACTAGGCTGAAGGGACTATCATTTCGACTATTTACATCCATTCAACGCTTCTTCGCAAATTTCTCAAGATCCACAATGAATCAATGTATGGAATGTCAGATTTGACCCTATAGCTGTGTTTGACCTTCTAAAGAGAGTGAACGGTTCAGATCATGAAGATGGAACCTGCAGAAGGCTGGAATGGCAGATCATGGAGTCTGGACTTTTTAGAAAACATATGAATAACTAAGATGAATCAATGGTTGAAATTGGTGGTCACTTTTCCATTTTTGGCCTTCGAAAGGAGGGTGAACAGTTCGGAACTTGATTTCGGGGCCCACAACGATGAAAAAAAAGGCGACCCCATATGGGACGCTCAAAACATTGCAGCTCCCCCTTTTTGGTTCCATTTACACAGCTGGTGTGATTCCTTTTACTAGGGACTCAGGTAGAGTAAATTTTAATCTGAAAATGGTTTGATTTACACCCCATTTTCATACCTAATTTACCCATCACATGCATAAATGTATGTAACCAAACATAATCGCGCGTAACCATTACACATGTGAGTCATTTTACATATGTAAATGAATGCAACCAAACAACCCCTTAAAAGCGTGCTTGGCGATTTACTAGTAAAGTTAAAGTGAAGTAAAGCCTCCATTATCCAGACAAGAAAAGACAAAGGGTCACATATCAAAAGTACACAAATTCAAAGTTCCCTCCTTTTTCAAAAAAGAAAAAGGAGTAAAAAAGCAACCTCCTTTCTCCAATAAATGACAAAAAAAATCCTCTTTTTACACAAAAAGTCAAAAAAATTCCCTATAAAAAAACAAAAACAAAAGACCATCATAACCCCCTATATTTTATTCTCTCTTGGTTTGATACTTCACCTCACTTTACTTCAATTCACCAATACATCCAAACATGCTTAATTGGAATGAAGTTATTTGGCAATAGGGAAGTTAAACAACAGATATAAAGCAATGTAGAAATTTCAAATACCTCAAATATGCCGTAATAGAGGTTCGGACAATGTAAGATAGGGGTCTTAGGTTTGACCAATGTGATGAGAGGGGCTGAGGTTCGGCCAAAGGGAATTAGGGCATATGGCATTTGGTCAATGGGTTGGATGAAAGAAGAGGCTTGACAATGGGGTTTTGGCATTAATGGAGTTTGGCTATAGGGTTTTGATGTATATGGTGGTTGGTTGAATGGGTTTTGGGTTTTGGATAATTAGCCACTGGGATTTGGGCTTATAAATGATCGGCCAATGATGCGTAGGGATTGGGAAGGTTGTGGGTTGTTTGGGTTTGTTGATGTTTGGGCTAGTGGATGGGATGGGAAAGATATGGTTTGGTATTTGATATTTGGGGATTGGGAAACAAGTAAACACCAATTTCACAAAGAAATAAAGATAATCGGAACATACTTTGGATTCGTACCAAGTGGCTTCTCAACAGACACCCATTCACATGAGAAATTTGAAAAGCAATGCTTGTATCATTAATCAGGTCTAAAGCTAGAAAGAGGCATTACAATGCTTGTATAAGAGAAAACTAACCCTAGGTTTAATTTCAACCATTAAAAGCAAGCATCGGCCAAGATTAAACCAAAACACTAAAGTGAATATTCTCAAATTACAAAATAATCCAAAACATGAAAATAAAATCAAATGAAACTAAAGTGGGCGCACACACTTATAATGGTCTGGACATCCCATCAAGTTGGGAACAATGGGCCCAACTGGTTCCTACTAGCAGCCCATTTGCATATTCCCAGGGTGGGGCCTTCCTATTATTATGCTCTAATCATCCCAGTGTGGGGTTTTAAACTAATATCGGGGATTTTGGCCTGACATGATTTCATTGTTGATACACGATGGGAACATGATCCAACAGTAGATCTCCTCTGAACTTGTAACCCGGTCATTGCTATCATCCAACCATAAAGATATATAGATAGGGGCCCTCTTCTTTCTTCTTTGGTATGCCTTCCATTTTGATGCTCTGACGTCCTCATCACTCATGCTTAAATTTGTGCGAGCGACGTCCTCGTCACTCATGCTTCAATTTGAGCGAGCACTTACATTAGGTATGGGTTATAAGATGCATTAAAACAACAACATCATCATCATCGTCATCGTCATCGTCATCATCATCATCAAAGCCTTGTCCCCTATAACATGAATTCTGTTTCTCCATTCCATTCTATTCCGAGCCAAATTCTTGGATAGGTTGCACTTTTTAAGATCCAACCTTGCTACTTCCATCCACGTTCTCTTTGTCCTGCCCCTTCCCCTTGGCGAGCCGTCAACTTGCATAGAAAAACTTTTCATCACCGGCGCCATTATTGGCCACCGTTGGACATGTCCAAACCATCTCGAATGGGTTTCTCTTATTGTATCATCTATTGATGCTATACCCCTAAATGCTCCAGAAGGTGCTCATTTATGACTTTACCCTTCCTAGTTTTACCCAAGGATTAAAAAAGCGGAATCAGGACTCGACTCGGCCGAGTCGCACCGGACTTGGCCGAGTCCGGTGAAGCTCCATCTTGTGCTCAGGAAAAAAAAAAAAAAAGAAAAAGAGACCCAGCCAAGTGATAAAGCAAAGAAGGGGAAAGATAAATGAAGAAGAAGATAGGTGAGTTTGGAGTGGATGGAAAAGAGGGAGAGGCGGGTTGGCTGCTCAAAGGAAAGAAAAAGAAAAAAAAAGGAGGGGAGAGCGTACCAGGCACCTAAGCTAGCAACAACAAAGGCAGTCAGCAGTAGGCAATAAATAGCAGTCAACAGCATAGCAAGACAAGAGAGTCAACAAGAAGCAGCAAAGGATGTCTGCAGCTGCAGCAGACAGTAGGCAGTAGCTGTTGCAGGCTAGCAGCAACATCAGTCAGAAGTCATGCGGAGAGCCCAGGTAGGTATACCTTTGCCTTTTTTTTTTGTTTTTAAACGTTTCTCTCTCTCTCTCTCTCTCTCTCTCTCTCTCTCTCTCTAGTCTCTGTCATCCAGCTGTTCACCTTTTCCATTTCTTCTTTTCTTTTGTCCTTTTCCTCCTGTACTCCCCATTTCTTTCCTTCTTTCTTTTTTCCCTCCAATGATGCAGGCCACCCCCTTCATTTCC
The DNA here is from genome assembly GCA_012931725.1 of Litsea cubeba. Classification (NCBI taxonomy): domain Eukaryota; kingdom Viridiplantae; phylum Streptophyta; class Magnoliopsida; order Laurales; family Lauraceae; genus Litsea; species Litsea cubeba. Next base: position 25,060,487 of record CM022955.1, on the reverse strand, counting down.
CTTTATTTTTTTCCCCTTCCAATGCTGCAGGCGAGCCGAGTCCCATCAGCATGAGACTCGACTCGGACAGGGCCAAGTCTGAGTCGACTCGGACTCGGCCGATTTTTTAAACCATGATTTTACCACACATCCACTTCAAAATTCTCATCTTTGCTACGCTTATTTTATGCATGTGTTTCTTCTTGATTGGCCAGCATTTTGCTCCATAGGTCATAACTGGTCTCATTGTTGTTTTGTAAAAAGTTTCCTTCAATCTTATTGTCATGCGCCGCACGAAGCACTTCAGAAGCAAGTCTCCACTTCAACCATCCTGCTTTTATCCAATGCTATACATCTCCCTTAATCTCTCCATCCTTACTCATCATTGAGCAAAGGTATCGAAAAGAGTATCTTTGTGGCATCTCTTGAGCTACAATTTTCACAGCAGCTTCAGCTCTTTGTACATGTCCACACAAGTTGCAATCCATATATTCTATTTTTATATGAGTTATTTTAAAGCCCTTGGATTCTAAAGCCTCCCATCATCTCTCAAGTTCTGTATTTACACTATGTCTTGATTCATCTACCAGCACTAACTATATCATCTAAAAACAATATACACCAAGATACCTCCTCATGAATATGAGCAATTAACTCATCTATAATTAGTGTAAAGAGATAAGGGCTTAATGATAAGCCTTGATGCAAACTTGTGGTCATTGAGAACTCACATAGTCACATGTTTCTCCACGGGTATATCTTACGCTCATTACTGCTCGCTTGTACATGTCTTAAATGATTTCGATATAACCTCTTCAATCGCTCTTTTTTATTTAAAAACCACTATATATCTAGGTACCTTGTCATAAGCTTTCTCTAGATCAATGAAGACCACGTGTTTAGGTTGTAACCAAATTTTATGCTCGCTGTCAACCTACCTAACACAACCCTCATTTATCTAGGCTTTTAGAACTGGTAGTAAAAAGTGGAAAATCACCTATTATTTCAACAACCAGTTATTGATTATTATTTCCTGGAAGTCACCTTATTTGGATGTTCAAGATGCTTATTTAAGGATCTCTCATCTGTATTATTGAAGAATTTCATTGATAACATTTATACTTTATCCTTTGTTTGAGATACAATTAAAGGCCTAGAAGTATTTGAGCTAAGCTTGGCTTGGAGGTGCCTACAATGTGGTGGATTCTTCTCATAGTTCAAAATCACGGTTATAGTTGCCATTGCCATCAACCTTGAAGAATGAAATGACACGGTGTCGTGTTGTGGTTCACAGAGCAATTTTTTTTTTACCCCCCAAAAATGAGGAAAGATCCAAAACATTCAGGATATTGTAAAATGCAGGAAAACAGTATTTTTTTTCCATAAGTAAACACCATAAAGCAAAATATTGGCACCTAAGTCATAACATCCTACGACGCTTTTTGATTTTAAACTATGTAAAGTTTGTTCAGAATTAAATAGATTTACATTTATATACTAAAATAAGTTGAAATGTTACAAATTTGAGAGAATGCAGCCCTAATTATGAGTTATCTATTACTATTTAACTCAAGAAACTAGTACTCAATCATCACTTAAGTTGGGAGTTGCTTGGTTTTACTGCAAAGAAATCTGTGAACATATTGTGATTTGGTTGAGTTTTTGTGGAAAGAGTAGTCGGGGAGGCTCAAGCAGCCTCTCACCTTGCTGTGGTTGTGTTTGGAAAGGAGGAAATGGAAGAGAAGAGGAAGAAATAGGGTTTTAACTGAAAGCGATTTGTTGACTGCTATTTTGGTCCAAACGATATTTTGAAAATATTAGCTGAAAATGAGTGATATTTTGTATTTTACGATCTCCGTACCGATATTTTCCAAATTTCGTTGCGATAGGGACCAATAGTCATATCGGCCAATATTTATTATTAACGGCCAATATTTTGATCCATCATCTTTCTACACCAATTCGCTGCATCAGAGGCCCTCTTTTCACTCTTATATTTACAATGAGGTGCACCTTTGATAAATCCGAATTATTCTTAACTACTGAATTTGAATGAATTTCGTTAACAAATGTTAAATCTAATTACTACCTCAATTACTAACTTGTGGTTTCAAGTCGTGTTACCTTACCCTCCAAAAATAGAACTGCTATTAGATTTAATCTCAAAGGAAAGAGCACTTTCTAAATTGATAAATTTGAGTGCATAAAATCCAGAGTTAGAATTGTCTGATTGGAGTGATATTTGACCTACAATCCTACTCACTATCCTCATCTCCGTTACACCTTTACCTCTGTGAATTGGATCCATCCTAGATCGGCCACATGGTTGGGGTGCACTTTTGAGAAACGCTTATAGTATTTTTTTAAGCAAAAGAGGCTAGCCTGGGGGGTTTAGACAGGTCTTGCTGTGGTCGCACAAAAATGGAAGATCACTCTAATCTTTGATTTATGATCCTTAAATGACAATTGCTAACTCTTAGATTTAAATTCAATCAAATGGTGGCACTCAGGTATGTGCCAGTCCAGCACTTCTAGCTTGTATGTAGACGGGTTGGATTCATCACAAGTGGGCTCCATGCCCAAGTTATCTCAGCTTAAAAGAGCTCTGGCTTCTTTGAACAATTTTTGCAATGTATTTAATGTCAGATGAGTCGTCATAATATGATGGTCCAGGAACACTCTTTTAAGTTTGGAGTCCCACATGCTGCAACATAAGAAATTCTTCTGTGCTCGGCCAACTTTTCTGCTGGCAGTCTATAAATCCGTTCACCTATTATATGATATGTAATTCTGTCTTGTACATCTGTTCCATTCGTGATTTTAATGTTTGTGCTTGTGCTCCAAGAGAGAATGGGCATGGCCAGTCAGTCAAGGATAATGACTTGCGCATATGGCCCTTACGAATATTTTTATGCTTCATTCATTGCATGCTTCACTATACACTTAGATTACAATTCAGTTTGTTATAGTGACTGCCCCTGCCCAGTCTTAAATTTCATTCCATGTATCTGTAATCTCTGTGTCGGTTGTTGGTGATTATTGCTTTATGCTGATTGGTTGATGACCTCTTTTTTGTGTGGATTGTCAATGGATAATGACTTGCGCATATGGCCCTTATGAGTATTTTTATGCTTCATTCATTGCATGCTTCACTATGCACATAGATTAGAATTCAGTTTGTTCTAGTGACTGCCCCTGCCCAGTCTTAAATTTCATTCCGTGTGTCTGTAATCTCTCTGTCAGTTGTTGGTGATTAATGCTTTATGCTGATTGGTTGATGACCTCTTTTGTGTGGATTGTCAATGGACAAATTGCTTCTCTGTTTTTCATTGTGCATTCTTGTTTCCAATCCATTTCAGATATGCACATTTACTTCCTCGAGATGATGAGGCATTTGAGCATTATAATGCATTTTCAGCAAAGCGGTTTGAAGAGGTATTTCATTTTTAATTAAACTAGAAGCATTATTGATTTTTTAAAAGGTACTTGTTTACTGACTGAAAAGATAAGAGGTCTATACTAATGGGGTCCCCTACAGAATCATGCGATGTTTATCTTCATCTGCATTTGAAATAGCCAATGTATATATTATTTGCTACTAGTTTACATCTAAGTTTGTAATTGGAAGATAACTGATGCACATCAATATGTTTACATCTGAAAGTACTTGTATTGTTAGTTTTGCCAATGGTTCTTTTGCTTTTCAGGCTAACAAAATTGGCAAAATAAATCTAGCTGCTACGGGAAAGGATCTAATGGATGATGAGAAACAAGGAGATGTGACAATCGATCTTTTTGCTGCTTTGGACATTGAGTCTGAAGCTGTTGCAGAGCGTTCTCCTGAGCTTGATAGCAACCAGAGTTTGGGTCTGCTAATGGGATCTCTCTCTGTAGAAGACTGGTAAGTCAGGCCTGTGCTGATTCTAATTATGTTTTTAGTTGTCAATATTTGTTTCGATTGCTAATGCTTGGATTTCTTATGCAGATAGACCTCAGGCCACATGTGTAGGGCCTAATTTAATTTAGGAGTTTTATTTCAATAATTATCTGACATTATTTTTTTTTAAATTTTATTTAAAGAGCTGTAATTAGGATTATGTTTCCAATTTTATTAGGATTCTTATTTTATTTTCTAAGTTATATTATTAGGTTTCTTAGCCACCAAGTTTCCTCTTCTTATTTATACCTCATTATAGAGTGAAATTTCAGAGAGAGTTGATTAATAGAATTTGGGTTTTATCCCTAAGGTGCATCATCGTTATCGTCTCTATGGAGAAGTGTTGAAGTGTTTGGGGACACGTGCTTCGGCACTTTCCTGCAAGCCCTAACCCTAGGGCCTGTATCAATTGGTATCAGAGACGAATGATCCTCTTTGAACGATCGGCGTGATCACCCTCCCTCCATTCCATCAATCATCATCCCTGCACCCACTTGTCACCAACCCATCTCGTTCGAATCCCAAAACACCACTGCCGAACTCCCTAACCTAAATCCTATCCATCGAAACCCAATTTCCATAAACCCAATCCTAAACCCTTCAGCGAAGCCGTGACCTAATCACAAGCAATCCTCTAAAACCTCAAAACTCTTTCCAACCCTACCAACCGAAGCAATCCTTTCTCAGACTCCTAAAATCCCTCCAGACCTCATCGCTGAAATTATCTTGACAAATCCCATTCATCCAACAACTCCGCCCAACCACAACCCTTTGTCCATCCCTGCCCAAAACCAAAAAAGAAAAAAAAATCCCAAGAAACCTAAACCATGAACCCAAGATTCCGAGAACCCTTCCCCTCCCATCCACTTCACAACTGTTCTCGCAGAACCCCACCCAGCCGAACATCAACACCCCCATCTCCTTTTCCGGGAAAAAAAAAAAAAAACTAAATCAGAATCCCTAACCCATCCGGTGAAACCCATACCTTTCCTCCCACCCAAAATTGCCACTATCCAAAACTCCTAGAACCCCGGAAAAAAAGAAACAAAGAAGAGAACAACAGAAAGAAGAAGAGAGGATTGAGAGAGAAGACGAAGCTGAGGAGAGTTCGAGCGGCATACCTAGTCTCCCTTTGTGAAGCAGTTCGACGCCCGTGGATTCGTCACCAGCAACCTCACGGAACTCCTCCCTTGATCAAGCTTCGCAATTGGCAGCCATTTTCCGTCATCTTGTTAGCTGTCGCCATCTTCTTCATGCAACATCATCTTCGCAAGTGGCCATCAGAAGAGACCATTGTCGACTGCCATGGCCCATCGACAACATCACCTCACGCCTGTTCTCTTCGTTGTAGTCATAAGGTTGATAATCCTTCCCCTCTTTTTATTCTTCTACACGAAGCACGAGACAGAAGCAAAGAGGGCCTCAAGTGTTTCTTCGCACGTGCCGTTATTGGGTTAGGTTTGTTCTAGGTCGGGCCAGGTCAAGTCTGGTTCAGATCTGGTCTGTTCTAAAAGCAAGATTCAACAGTGACGTCATCATTGTTGACGTCATTAGAAGAGGTGAAACAGCAGGGTTGACCAAGATCAAGGGCAGAAACTTCTTTTGGAGATATCAGAACCATCTGAAGTCGGATTCAAATCCATTTTCTCTAGTGTATTTGTGGAGAGTGGATCTTCGACATTAGATCAGTTAAAATTTTAAATTGCGGTGTCTACATTCATGCAGAAATTTCCTGCAACCGTTGGTCAGAGATTGTTCATTACTTGAGAAAGAGGTCGTTACAATGCTTTTATAAAGAAAACCTAATTCTAAAATAGGTCTCAACCATCTAACTCTTCGTAGATCATAACATCCAACTGAAAATTTTAAAACATCACTTAAACCATAATTAAATAAAAGAAAACTAATTAAATAAGTAAACTTGGGTGGGCTATACGGCCCTGTGACCGTACAGTGACTTGGATGGGCCCCTCAGATGGGCCCTACTTGATCTTTACTTCTCTTCTTTGCTGGTCCCTCCCATGTGGCACATCCCAATATGGGGTCTTCCTAATTTTGCCACACCGGGATACATCATCTTGATCAAGTGTTAGATGGACAAGATCCGACCGTTAATCTTAGTAAGAATTAAGTTCCAATGGTGGATCCTTGATGGAATTGCGACCCAATGGTGGGTCTTTGCCAGAATTAAGACCCAACGATGGATCTTTGCTAGAATCGCAATCTAACACATGGTAGTGAACATCCAGCGCAAGGATGAATGTGTGCGTGTCTTCTTCTTCCTTCTCTTGCAGAATTTGTGTGGAGGATGTCCGCATCAATGGGGCTCCAATTGATGGATTTTTAAGGCATGGTTGTTGATTTGGACGGTGAGGATTGGTTGGTTGGACTGCGGATTGAAATATGGAGAATGGGTATGATGGTTGCCTTGAGGGTTGAGGTGGATCCATAATTGCTCGGTTTTCACAATGGAAGTAGTGATAATGATAAATATGACCTAAAATCCTAAAATTAGGGTCCTATTAGAGTAACATCATACAGGAATAATTATTTGCTTTGATTTCTTATATGGGTCCCACTAATGGATCAATTGAAAGAAGGGAATCTTAATTTTTAAATAAAGGTCTAATATAGAGAGATAAAGTTTATTATGGTCTAAAGGGTGCTTTCTTGCTTAACTCTTTAGGAAAAGTTTAATATTTGGGGACAATTTAGAAAGATAGTTACAAATCTTAAAATGCTAATGAGATAGATTGCATTCTTCCTAACTTGTAAGGGAAAGTTTAAGATGAGGATATAATTTGGAAATAGGACCGTTCAAGTCTTAAGAGAGAGTTTAAATCTCAATTTTGAGCATGGTTTAAAATAGTGGCCGCTACGCTGCATTATACGCCGTAGTGAGGCCGCTACGCTATTTTGAAAATAGCGGCACTACGGTCTAAAACCTAGTAGAGCCAAGCAATTTTAATTTAAAATGTTATTTTTCCTATTTATTCTCCTCTATAGCCTTTCCTAAAGTTGTTTCCATTCTTTTATGGTTCCAAATCACTAAAAAAAAAAAAGATTGGCTGCGGCATAAGATTTAGTTTCTTTTACCACTTAAAAAACTCACACCGCTATGTATCGCCCGCTACGTACCATCCTGCATTTGCTATGTATTGCCCGCTACATAGTGTTTTGGCCGCTGGGCGTTACGCCTGCCACAACTGCTATTTTTATCCTTGATTATGAGAGATGAAGAGAATAAAAATTAAGAAAGTGTATATCGAGAGGTGAAAATTGCATTTGGAACGGTCAAGTTTGCTGTCGTGATGGTCAAGATCAATCACTATAATATATAAAAATTGTATGTATGTATAAAAAACTAATACATAGCCAATTCGTCATCACCATCATCTTCATCATCGAAGCCTTGTCCCAACTATGTTAAGAGGTTAGTTACTAAAAACTAATACATAAGAGTGGGTTTGTCAATCATGGATGAAAATATCGGCCGTAGCGGTGGCCACTGCCACGCTATGGCCGATTTATCGGCTGTCACAACCGTAGCGGCCGCTACGTCCGCTACGGGGCCGCTACGAGGCCGCTACGAACCACTACGACCGCTACATGGTGAGAAAAATTTTTTTTTTCAAATTTTTTAAAAATGCATAATAATACTTATTTCTTTTATTCTTCTTTCCAAATAACATTTCTACACAATTCTTCTACCCTTTTATGTTTAAAAGAACACTAAAAAGCACATGATCTCGCCAAATTACAGTCGATAGAGAGAGTTATTTCCTAAGTACATCCTATTAGACACCCCCTTTGGTAGATGTATTTTTTTCTCTAGGTACTCTTAAGTCTTGACTTCATGACATAGTTTTTTCTTTTATGAGCCTTTCATTAGTTTCTAAGTTAGCATAACTAAACAACATGAACACATGTGAAAAAAATGATCATTACTTTTATTTTCTATTTATACAGCGATACAGGACCTCATACAATGAGGGGACCGCTACGCCCCCTTTTCTTATTTACTTTTGCAAAAGAACCACATATTCTTTCATTTTACAATTTTCTGGATTTTCTGGAATTTTTTCAGATTTTTTGGGCGATTTTTTTCAAATCGCACCGCTATGCCGCTACGTATCCCCGCTATGCTACGTATCGCCCGCATCGTAGCGGTCTGGCGGCGGGCCGCTACGCCCGCCGCTATCGCTATTTTCATCCTTGTTGTCAATTACATATGCAAATGACACATGTAAACCATTTACTTGTGCAAATGATACACATGACACAGATTCCCATGTTTGTCAAAATCTCCATTTTAAATGTGAATATGAGAACATCCAAATGATTCTCTGTGTATTTTCATTTTTCAGATGTTTTTTCACAAATTTCTCAAAATCCATGATGAATCAAGAAATGGAACTGGACTCCATAGCTATTCTTAGCCTTCTAAAGAAGATGAATGGTTCAGATCGTGGATTTATGGTGGGCAGAAGTCTAGAAAAGCAAATCTAATGGTCTGGAAATTTTCACAAATATCTCAAGATCCATGATGGATTTAGACATGAAATTTGACACCCAAGTTGTTTTTGGCCATCTAATGAAGGTGAATTGTTCGGATCGTTATTTAGGGGCCCGTAGGAATAAAAGATTTGAAAAGGCCAGACCGGGTCCTGGATGTGAAAATCATGTCAGTTACGTTGTTTATATCCAACGGTTCACCATTTTTCACACATATCTATCTTCGATGAATCATAATATAAAATTTGACCCCTTAGCTGTATTTAGCCTTATAAAGAAGATGAATGGTTCAGATCATGATTTAGGGCCCATAGAAGTCCAGAATGGCAGATCTAATGGTCTAGATTTTTTTCTCAAATATCGCAAAATACATGGTGGATTTAGATATGAAATTTGACCCCGAGCTGTTATATGCTTTTAAAGAAGATGATTGGTTCGGATTGTGAATTCGTGATGCAGGCTAGGCCAATGGGCCCCATTTGAAAGTTTACTCCAGAAGGCCCAAAGCCCACAAAGCCTAATCATGACAGAATCTTGATTTTCATGGCAGTTTCTAGTTTTAAACTTTCTAGATGATTTTTCCACATTTAGTAGATTTCTTTAATAGCTTTGATTAGGTAGTTTCTAATTTCCAAGATTCTTAGAATTAAAAAGTTTCTTAGTATTAGAGATTGATTACTAAAATTATGTTGAGACTCTATTATATATAGGATGTAATCCCTTCCCTTGGGATATATAGAAAATTAATGAAAATTTGAGTTCTCTAAATCGTGTGCTTCTCTCGTCTGTGGTGTGAGACCAAGACATCCTACCTTAAGCCGTTTGGCTTGGAGAATAGCCCGTTGGCTACCTCCTTCGTTCCCTGCGCTGCTTCAATTGGTATCAGAGCGAAGGTCCATATTCAGATCGCCGTTTCGATTGCCGATCGAGGTAACCCGTCCGCTCATCTCCGATTATCATCTTCACCCATTATCAACCATCATTTTTTTTACTGTCCATTATCATCATCATCATCCCCACCAACCCTCGTCATAGCACCATACCCTCCATTCCCAGATCCATCGTCACCATCACTGACTCAGTACGTCCGTCCACATCCCTCTCTTAGAAACCCTACCTACCCAACACCCCATGACAGCCACTCCCGAATCAATCCCAGCCCTTAATCAATTTTTCCCAAAACCCTAAAAGCCCTAAATCATCACCCATCCACAAAACCCCCAAATAAGGACCTCCCCTAGCCAATCGAACCCAAATCCCCGAACCCCCGCAGCCCCAAGTCCCTGTCCGAGCACGCAGACCCCAAAAACCATCCGCGTCCTACCCCATCGCATCCCCCATCATCTCCCAGCACCACCGCACCAATCCCCAACCCACTCGAACCCTCCCCTATCTCCATCGAAACCCATCCTTCATTGGAACCTTACCCAGCCGAAAAGAAACAATAAAAAAAAAGAAAGACATAAGAGAGAAGAAAGAGCGAGAGAACAGAAAAGGAGACTAAGGACATAGGCCATACCTTGCATCGACGAGCCCTGGCAGCACAAGCATCACCGACGGCTCTTCTCCACTTCGGCTCCATCCAAGTCGCTTGCACCTCCATCCCGATTTTCTCCCTTCTGCACTCCAAGAAATGAAATGGGTATCCTTTCTCCTTTTCTGCGCGCCAGACCCGAGGTAACATCAGGTAAGTGGGACATAACCCACAGGCCCTCCTTCCCTTTCGGGCCTTCGTTCAAGTCGAGCCCAACCCAACAACAAGTATAGCAAAAAAAAAAAAACATACTAGCAAGTCAGCATGTCTACCCCGATCCCAACTACTCGCACCGGAGCCACATTCAGAGGTAAATTTGCAGACCGCCAGCATGATAGCTACATCATGGAGTTAATGGACATAATGGATAGGGTTGAAGAACGTCTTCGGAGCATGCCTGCTTTGGGCAACCGGAACAATGGCAACCTTGGACCTTCCATTAACAAAGACGGCAGTAAAGCACAAGGGAGAAACAACCATCTGGAAGATGTGGAAAATTCTGTCAATGGTGAACCGCAGAAAACTTGTCGGCAATTTATGGAGCGCATTATGGATGAAACTGATTATGTAGACCATCAGGGCCGACGAGATGATATGACCAAAAAGGTACGTGTTGATGTTCCTGATTTCTTTGGACGCATGGATGTGAAAGTCTTCACTGACTGGATTACAGCCCTTGAAGATTATTTTGAATGGTACAATATGGATGAAGACAAACACGTTGCCTTTGTCAAGATGAAGATGAAGGGTGCAGCGCGTGTTTGGTGGCGGAGTATTGATGACAGGAATACCAATTATGTGCGAAGTCCTATCAACACATGGGAGGAGTTGAAACAAAAACTTGAGGATAAATATCTACCGGTTGACTATATTGATTCCTTTTATGATCAACTAGTTGACCGTAGACAAGGGACATCCATTGTTGATGATTTCACAGAAAGGTTTCATGATCTCATGGTGCGATGCAAAGTGTCTGAAACTGATCGACTGCGTCAAGAGATTCAAAGGGAGTTGACTACTCACACCTTTTACAACATTGAGGAATTTCATCGCTTAGCACTCCGCGTTGAAGATCAGTTGCGCTATCCATATTCAAGGCGTTTTGGTGAACCTCTCCAAAGGAGGAACTTCGATACGACTTATCAGCGAGTTGCTCCAGCACAAAACTCAACCTGACAACCTCCTCCACAAAATTCCAATAGGCATGAACCTCCTCAGAATCAAGTAAGACCTGCAAATTTTGCAAACAAAGGGAAGAATGTTGTAAATTCTTCACGACCAAAGCAGGACATCGAGTGTTTTCGATCCAAAGGCAAAGGGCACTATGCTTCTGAATGCCCAGGTTCGAAGAATCTTCACTATGCATATAATGAAGAAGATCCCTATGACTCAGAGCCTGTTGATGAAGAAATTGAAGTTGAAACACCATATGAAGAGCAAGCACCTCCGCCCGAGCAAGACGATCATTCGTTCTATCAAGCTGAAATAGAAGGACGGACATTATTCATTCGTCATCTCTTCATTACAACCGAAAAGGAAGCTGGAGAGTGGAGGCGAACCACCATATTTCGTTCTATGGAAAAATGTCGTGACAGATTGTGCAATCTCGTCATTGATGGAGGAAGCGAGATGAATGTGATCTCCCAAGAAGTAATTGACAAGTTGAAGCTTCCAACAGAAAAACACCCAAAGCCTTACAAGGTCTCTTGGGTGAATGATTCCGCAATTCCGGTAACCAAGCGGTGCCAGGTAACATTTCGAATTGGTGGTTATGAAGATTCTATTTGGTGTGACATTATCCCCATGAATGTTACTCATATTTTGTTGGGAAGACCTTGGCTTTTTTATAACAAAGTCCAAAGTGATGGAGAAGCAAACACCCATACTTTCAAGTATAAAGGTCGCACAGTTACTTTCTTCCACTTAAGCCTCCTACTGCCCCGGCAAAGCAATCACCATCAGTTCCGGCAAAACAAACTGCATCACAGCCAAGTTCTCGCATCCTTTCAATGCGGAAATTTGAAGAAGAAAGTAAAGAGCAAGGAGTTGTTTATGCCCTTATCCCACAAGAATTCAAAGAGGCAGAAGATAAACAGGCAGTTTCTACACCACCAGAAATCAAGTCCTTGTTGCATGATTTGAAAGACTTGATTCCAGCAGATCTTCCAAAAGAGCTACCGCCTATGAGGAACATCTAGCATGCTATTGATCTGGTTCCTGGGTCATCACTTCCAAATTTACCTGTGTATCGCATGAGCCCGACAGTACACAGAATTGAGAAAGCAAGTTGAAGAGCTCCTCCAGAAGGGTTATATTCGTGAAAGCATGAGTCCTTGTGCGGTACCGTCCCTCTTGACACCCAAGAAAGATGGTTCTTGGAGAATGTGTGTCGACAGCCGAGCAATTAACAAAATTACCATTAAGTACCGGTTTCCGATACCTCGGTTGGATGACATGCTTGATATGATGGCCGGCTCTTCCGTCTTCTCCAAAATTGATCTTCGAAGCGGATATCATCAAACCCGTGTTCGCACAGGAGATGAATGGAAGATAGCTTTCAAGACTAAAGATGGATTATACGAATGGTTAGTCATGCCGTTGTGTTTATCTAATGCTCCCAGCACTTTCATGCGAGTTATGACACAGCTTCTACGTCCTTTCCTCGGTAAATTTGTCGTTGTGTATTTCGACGACATTTTGATCTCCAGCAAGTCCAAGAATGCACATCTTGATCACCTCTGGTATGTGATGCGTGCACTTCACAAAGAGAAATTTTACATTAATTTGAAGAAGTGTAAATTCTTAAGTTACAAAGTTATATTCTTGAGATTTGTTGTGTTGCCCCAAGGAGTAGAAGCTGATCCAGAGAAGATCAATGCAATCATCGATTGGCCTCTTTCAAAAACTATCAATGAAGTACGGAGTTTCCATTGGTTGGCCACCTTTTATAGGAGATTTATTCGCAATTTCATCACCATTTGACTCCTATAACTGTTTGCATGAAGAAAGATGACTTAAATTGGACTATGGCAGCCACTCGTGCTTTTGAACAAATCAAGCAGAAAATGACAGAGGCACCAGTTTTGAAACTTCTAGATTTTGACAAGGTCTTTGAAGTCAGTTGTGATGCTTCGTAAGTTGATGTTGGCGGAGTCTTAAGTCAAGATGGTCACCCAATTGCTTACTTTAGCGAGAAATTGAATGAATCTCGCAAGAAATATTCGCCGTATGACTTGGAATACTATGCAGTTGTACAAACTCTTCGTCATTGGCGTCACTATTTGATCGGGAAAGAATTTGTGTTGTACTTCGATCATGAAGCTTTACAGCATCTGAACTCACAGAAGAAGATGAGCGCAAACTGTGTCAGATTGAGCGCATATTTGCAGGAATTCACATTTGTATTGCGCCATAAGTCAGGAACGGAAAACAAGGTTGCCGATGCTTTAAGCCATCGTTCTCACCTACTCACGACAATTTCCGTCACCGTTCCAGGCTTTGAAGAAATTCGCAGAGATTATCCTGATGATCATGACTTTGGCCGCATCTACAAAGATCTTCTTAACGATGAGTTTTCTGACCATCCCAAATTTTCCATACATGATGGTTACTTGTTTCGTGGCAATCAGCTGTGTTTGCCAGCTACTTCTATCCGCGAGTTTGTCCTTCGCGAGTTGCATGGAGGTGGATGCAGTGGACATCTAGGGCGAGATAAGACTTTGGCACTTGTGGAAGACCGCTTCTTTTGGCCCCGCCTAAAGACAGATGTTGCTCGAATTTGTGAATTATGCAGGGTATGCCAGTTTGCAAAGGGACAAAAGAAAAACACAGGATTGTATCAGCCCCTCCCTATTCCACATGCGCCTCGGCAAGATCTAAGTATGGATTTTGTCTTGGGCCTACCAAAGACTGCAAGAAGGGTAGATTCTATTTTTGTTGTGGTGGACGGGTTTCTAAAATGGCCCACTTTATTCCTTGCACGACCACAACAGATGCAAGAAAAGTGGCCGCCATTTTCTTCAAAGAGATTGTTTGTCTTCATTGCCTCCCTAAGACTATAGTTTCGGACAGAGATACTAAGTTCATGAGCTTCTTCTGGAAAACTTTATGGCATATGATGAAGACAAAGCTCCAGTATTCTAGTGCCTACCATCGTCAGACTGATGACCAGACTGAGGTCGTCAATCGCAGATTGGGTACTCTTTTTCGATGTCTCGTTGGAGACCACATTGCTTCATGGGATCTTATTTTACCCATGGCGGAATTTGCCTATAATAACTCTGTCAACAGATCAACTGGAAGATCACCATTTGAAGTTGTCACAGGCATCCAGCTGCGTCTTCCGATTGATTTGAGTCCTTTACCGGCTGAAGCCAGGCCTAGCCAAGAAGCTGAACAATTTGCCCAACACATGAAGGACGTTCATGATGAGGTCCGTCAACAGATTGCCAAAAGTAATGAGACTTACAAATAGCAAGCGGACACTCGAAAGCGCCATGTTGAATTTAATGAAGGAGACATGGTCATGGTGCAAATTAAGCCAGAACGGTTCCCCACAGGCACTTACAAGAAACTCTATCCTAGAAGTGCAGGTCCGTTCAAGATTATGAAGAAGATCAGCTCAAATGCCTACGTGCTTGATCTTCCGCCAGACATGAATATCAGTTCTACATTCAATGTCGAAGATCTCACAATTTATCATGGGCATTATCAAGTTGAATTGTTTGAAGAACAAGATATCCGGCTTCCCATAGTTCCAGCTCGATGAGAAATTGAAGATGTCTATGATGACCAGCTAGTGTCAACCAAGACTGGCGGATATCACAAGTTTTTGGCCAAGTGGAAAGGTAAACCGTTTTCTGAAGCTACATGGATCACTGCCACAGATTTTCAGCGACTCAATCCGGATTTCTACGAGAGGTACCAAGCTGATAACTCGCCGGAGTCGAGTTTCTGCAAGCCGGGGAGAGCTGATGTAGGCCATGCCAATGGGCCCCGCTTGAAAGTTTACTCTGGAAGGCCCAAAGCCCACAAAGCCCGGCCATGACAGAATCTTGATTTTCACGGCAGTTTCTAGTTTGAGACTTTCTAGATGATTTTTCCACATTTAGTAGATTTCTTTAATTGCTTTGATTGCGTAGTTTCTAATTTCCAAGATTCTTAGAGTTAAGAAGTTTCTTAGTAGTAGAGATTGATTACTAAAATTATGTTGAGAGTCTATTATATATAGGATGTAATCCCTTCCCTTGGGATATACAGAAAATTAATGAAAATTTGAGTTCTCTCAATCGTGTGCTTCTCTCTTGTTTGTGGTGTGAGACCAAGACATCCTACCTTAAGCCATTTGGCTTGGAGAATAGCCCGTTGGCTACCATCTTCGTTCCCTGCGCTGCTTCAATTAGGGTCCATAGGATTAAAAAAAAGTGATGTTTCTATGAGCCCCACGAGATGAGATATTTAGCGTCATTCAGTTTCTGTAGCTCTGCCTTTTTATGGAGGTCTGAATTAGTTTCACACCTCACGTGGTAAATGAATTCACATTGTTTTGGCGTATTTCATACTCATGTGTAACGTTTTCTGTCCAAACAAATGCCCCTTTAAGTGTAATATTATGTTTAAACTAGCATCTACATGTTTAACAATGTGACAATGTTAACTTTTTCTTCGCATTCAATGTAACTTTTATGCTTGTACATTTTGTTTGTGCTCATTTACACATCACATATGTAAATGAGGTGGAATTTATTTCTATCAATTCCTTTGGCAGGGCCACGATGTCATGAAGAAATTCCACTGGTTGTTTGAGTGACTACTTGTTCCCCTAAAGAATTTGGTGGTCTCAGGCTAAGACCATTATGCACCATGAATCTAGATTTATTGGGCAAATGGCTTTGGAGAATTGGAGAGGATACATATAGCCTCTAGAGAAACATTCTTTAGGCCAAGTTCAATGGTAGGAGGTATTGCTGGGATATTGCTCCTTCCCCTAGATTCTTTTGCTTCTGGAGAGGGATTTGCTTTGTCAAGGATAACTTTGCAAACTCGATCAAATTTCAAGTTGGCAATGGTGACAACATATCTTTTTGGCACGACATTTGGATTGGTGAGGCCCCTCTAGTGACTCAGGTCCTAGACCTGTACAATTGTCCCATAAATCGTAATGCCAAAGTCGGTTATTATCTTCATAGAAGCTCTAATCTCATTCTTTGGTTCTCGATTTTCAGAAGGAATCTATTGTAGACGTAAGAATGCCATCCCATTGTTCTTTTGGAGGTGTTATATGCGATGTATATTCTAGAAGAGGGGCGCCGCCGTAGGATTTGGATTCCTTCCTGTGACGTAGACTACTTAGTCTTATAGTCTTCCTCCTTAACCGCATATCTAATAGACTGGTGCTCTCTAGACAATGGATCTCTCTTTGGTAAATTAAGACTCCACTGAGAGCTTTGGCTTTCGCTTGTCTAGCTATCCGCGGAAGAATCCTCACTATAGACAACCTCCACAGATGCAACATGATTGTCGTCAATGCTTGCCCTCTTTGCCTTTCCATTTAGGAATCGGCGGATCACTTTCTCCTCAATTGTAAGATGGCAAACACCTTTTGGAACTCGGTTCTTAGAGAGTTCAAATGCAAGTGGGTGCTCCCCAAGTCCTTAGGTGATCTGTTTGATGCGTGGGTCTGCCCATTGTTTCCTCCAAAGGCAAGATTATGTGGCACTTTGGACAATTTGGAGAGAAACAAAAGATGTTTTGAAGATTGGGACCACTCTCTCTCTCTCTCTCTCTCTCTCTCTCTCTCTCTCTCTCTCTCTCTCGGCTGGGTTGTTGTTCCATTTATGTATAGCTTTATGCTTTCCTTTGGGTGGTGGCTGTATTTTTTGGGGTTTTTCCCGTTGCCGCTTCTCGTTCTAATTCTTTTATATTATAAAGCTTCTCTCTCTCTCTCTCTCTCTCTCTCTCTCTCTCTCTCTCTCTCTCTCTCTCTCTCGGCTGGGTTGTTGTTCCATTTATGTATAGCTTTATGCTTTCCTTTGGGTGGTGGCTGTATTTTTTGGGGTTTTTTCCGTTGCCGCTTCTCGTTCTAATTCTTTTATATTATAAAGCTTTTTTGTTTACTATAAGTTACCATTTCCAAAAAAAAGAAAAGAAAAGAAAAAAGGTGTCTAAATGAGGCCATTTTCATATGAAAATCTTCTCACTTGAGAAGGTGTGAAACTATTACGCATTCTTGTTGTTAAGATGGTGCCAGTACAGTGTTCTCTTTGGACATGTCATGGTATAAAAGATCTTCGCTCCCTTTTATTTTTCTGAACTCCTGTGGGACCCAAATTTTTAGTCCGAACCGCTCGGTTTTTTTATTGATCAATTGACTCCTAAATGTTTAGTTTCATGTCTTAAACATTCATAAACTTTGACATATATGTAGATTTTACAAGTGTAATGCGAACCGTTACTTATGTGAAAATGGTGGTTCCAAAAAAACATGGTATTCTGTTTCACATGTTTAAATTTTACATATTTAAGAGTAGCATATGCAAATTTTACATATGCAAATCCCATTTTCATGTCCCAAGCGTAAAAGACAAATGACCTCTTAAGCAATTTGGGCAATCATAATATAACCCCTCTTGCTTCTCAGCC
Organism: Litsea cubeba; assembly: GCA_012931725.1. Taxonomy (NCBI): domain Eukaryota; kingdom Viridiplantae; phylum Streptophyta; class Magnoliopsida; order Laurales; family Lauraceae; genus Litsea; species Litsea cubeba. Next base: position 25,042,881 of record CM022955.1, on the reverse strand, counting down.
TTTTCTTGATGGGATGAGCGCATCCCACTCTTAATGCCATTATTAATTAGGTGGCCAGCATAAGAATTTCTTTTTCTGTTTAGTGAGCCTTTGCTTAGTGCATCATTGCTCTCAAATAATCATGGTATAACTTGTTTCTACCCATGGACACTTGTTTTTGTATTTTAGGAAATTGTAATTGCTGAAGGTTAGTAACTTATTTTTTAGGTTCTGCCGTTGGCCGGTTAATTTAGAAAAACAGGAGTGCTAAATTTGAATTATAACTTGTTAACTTGGGAGGCAAGTTTGGTTAATTAAGAGTTTCCACTTGGAGTTTAATATGTATTATTATTGGATTTCCAAACAAATTTGACGTTTGCCTTGGTCTTGGTGAGTCTTAGAAAGTTCCAGTTTGCTAATAAAATGAGCAGAAGCTTTAGTTTGAAGGAGGTACATTGTAATGAATATATTTTAAATTATTACTTGAATGCTTCAGTTTTGTATTTTTGAATGGAAAGCTACTTTTCAAAGAGTCATTATTATTATGTCTGTAAAAATAGTTATCTTCTAATTTTAGCTCATGAACATTAAAAATTCAGCTGTTGTTGAAACCTGTGATGGATGTTTTCATTCCTACTAGTCAAGTAATTGCTCTCTCTCTCTCTCTCTCTCTCTCTCTCTCTCTCTCTCTCTCTCTCTCACACACACACACACACGCGCGCGCGCGCGCGCACACCTGAGCTACAACCAACGATTTATCAAGTATTTGTCCGTGCTTTGTATTTGATATAATTGTATTCTGTGCTTCAGGGATGCACTTTATCTTTATTTCTGTGGTTTTGAGTGTCGATCTGAGTAATTGGTCATTTATCAGGTTAACTTGTCTTGATTTTCAGGTATCATGCGCAGATATTATTTGATCGTCTCTCGCCTCTTAATCCCGTTGCACATATTCAGATTTGTGAGGGATTATTTAGGTATTTCCACAATAATTATTTCTTGCGTTTGTATTGGAAGTCTTGTACATGATGTTCTTAGGATATTTATGGTATTGATTGCATATATACTTTTTTTTTAAAGTCTGCAATAATTATTTCTTACGTTTGTGTTGGAAGTCTTGTACATGATGTTCTTAGGATATTTATGGTATTGACTGGATATTTACTTTTTTTTAAGTTCACTTGGCTTCATTTAAGAGTGAAACCGGAATTGAGTACATGCAGAAAGCTCCTTGTGTGGTCAGAGAAATAAGGATAGAAAACGCAACAAACCTAACCACAAGCAACTATTAGGTGCAGATTGCGTGAACAATGGAAGCTCATTACTAAGTGTAATCTCAGTTCGCATGGGACCACCATTACCTAGTTTATCTTCTCCACCATTTTGCCATCTAAGAACATGGTTGAAATACCCCAAAGTAATATGTTACAACTTACAAGTCTTTTATATCATTTATTATTGACTCTGAAAACTGCACCAATACTTATAATCTACTAAATATAATTTGCACCATAAGATTTAGGTGCAAATTTCTTGAAGACTGGAATCTTGGTTCTCTCTGCTGCATCTTTTGCTTGTGTATCTAATAAACATTTAGCCACTTTGGTTTTAAAAATTGGACTCGGGGGACAAGTTAGTCAACTTTTGAGTAAACTCAGGCGAGTTGCGTGCTCTTGGCCCATTTACATTTGAACAATATGAGAAACATATCAAAGAATAATCTGTCTTTGAAGGGCTTAAGATGTATGAGAGCAGTAATAAGTGTGATAACTACCTGTGGAGAGACAAGTTTGTTTCTAGTGACCATAGATTTGCACTAGGGGTTAGCATTAAGTTTTTAACGAGTTATCTACTGATATTAAAGTGGGTTATAAAAAAAAAAAAAACTACTGATATTAAAGGAGAAGTACCTTGGTGTTTATTGTTGAGGATGATATAGTGTTGCTGGAGGAATCGAGTGTGTGGGAATGCAAAGCTTGAGAGATGGTGGCAGGAGTGTTGCAAATGGATAGCCGAATTTCTGATTCTCTTATATTTCTGATCTGAAATGAAATGGTTTTGGAGCATAATTTGGGTTCCAATAAGAAATCGAATCTGGATACGGAACCTACCTTCCAATAACATGTTTGGTATTATTGTCGTAAAAATGTGGAGGAGCAAAATAATAGACTGCAAGAATGACATATTTGAGTTGCTGTCCTTAATCAGGACTTTGAACTAGCATAGGCCTGGATTCTAGGAAATTCTACCTGAGCATTAAGCATAGGACTTTGAACTTGCTGTTGTTCTCTTAGTGGTGTTGTGCTCTCATTATTTGCGACGTAACCTTACAGTGGTATGAATACATCAATTGCTGAACATTCAGCGTTAGTGTCTGGGGAGATAGTATTGGTGGTTTTGGCAAGAGTCCATGACTTGAATAGGAAATGTAGCAACTGTGGTCGGAAAAATCATACTGTGCACTCATCTTGAACATGGTTTCTGACCTTTGATTTTTGGGGCTATCGCGATAGATCCTCCGAATCTGAAAATCCAGTCTCCGTTCCCTATTTGAACTTGCACAAACAACTGCTACTGATCTGAGCGGCCCCAAGGTGGGCCCCAAAGTGTCCTGCACCTCATATTACATGTGAATGCAGGTGCTTCGTGGATCTGGACTGATCATATTTATGTGCATGTGTATATTATAATATATGACTCCATTTTAGATTGCACTAATTATAGGCAAATCTTAAATTTCAGGGTCATTGAGAAGTCAATCTCTTCTGCATATGCCACTTTTTGTCAGATGTATCTTCAGAACTCATGGTCGTCAATAGGGTCTGCATCTGATGCTTTTGAACAGAAATCCGTATCTTCATTTCAGAGCTCTTTCATCGATCTTCCTAGAGAACTTACCCAAATGCTTGCTTCTGCTGGCCCATACCTCCACCGTGATGCTGTGCTTCTGCAAAAGGTTTGTGGGAAACTGTACCTGATTTTGTTCTACATATGTGCATATAAGACCTGTATTTTGCGACTTAAGTTGGAAAGCCATGTTTGGCTCAGGAATAAGGATAGATCGGAATGGAGAAACATAATTCATGAAGCCAACCCCAACATAGTTGGAAAAAGGCTCAAGATGATGATGATGATGAGCTAGATAGCCATCTTTCATTTACTATCTGCAATTTCATGATTGCAGGTATGCAGAGTATTGCGCGGGTATTACCTCTCTGCATTGGAGCATGCTGCCGGGGGTGTTGTTTTGCCTGGAGGTGATGGTGGGAGTCTCGATCCTCGGTTTCACCTGAGAGAAGCTCGATCAAGGGTCGAGGAAGCCCTGGGAACGTGTTTACTACCTTCCTTGCAGCTAATTCCGGCAAACCCTGCAGTCGGACAGGAGATATGGGAACTAATGAGTCTCCTACCGTATGAGGTTAACATTACAGAAGTGATTTTTATTTTTATGCTTTTGCATTTGAGATTCACTAAGCATGCAAATAGATTACCTGTGTGAATCTTTCTACCTAGGCACGGTATCGTTTGTACGGCGAGTGGGAAAAAGACGATGAACGGGTCCCGATGGTTTTGGCGGCCAGGCAAACTGCAAAAGTATCCTTACACTTTTCGATATTAAACCATTTTATGTATCTCAATTTTTAGCAGTTATCCACTTTTTTCAGTGTCTCGCTCATTCTGCCGTATTATTCTGCAGTTGGATACAAGAAGGATCTTGAAGCGACTTGCTAAAGAGAATTTAAAGCAGCTTGGTCGCATGGTGGCTAAGCTAGCTCATGCAAATCCAATGACCGTGCTTCGCACTATTGTCCATCAGGTTGTTTTACCAATTCATTGTGCTGATAATGTTTTTTATCCATTTCCCCTCTGTTTACTTACTGTGCTCCTGTCTGAGGAGGACTGATTCATTCTGTTCTTATATTATATAGATTGAGGCATATAAGGACATGATCACGCCTGTTGTTGACGCCTTCAAGTATTTGACGCAGGTATATTCTTCTCATATTTCATGTTTCTGCTATTTTATTTTTGATCAGTCATTACGAGTTTCTATTTTGCATTTTCATTATTCATATAGCTGCAAATCGTCTCACATAAATTATGTGGTTGTATCCTAGATGTAAGAAGCATCACATAAGAAAAATTATAATGATTGAACTATTCTAGCTTATCGCCTTTTTCTACTTCTATTATGAGGTTGCTTGTCACATTCTTGTAGGCATTTCCTTCATGCATATATTTGAGAATTGCCTTGAATAAAATAATGTGATCATGTGTCTCGATTTTGACAAGCACTACATGCCAATGAAAATCATTCAACTCAGTTGTATGTGGATTTTAAATTGAATAATAGGTTCGGTACTTGTTGTGCATTTGGTTCTTATAATTTTGGCATTTGCATTCGCCTATGTATTGAATGAATTTTTTTTTTTTTTATATCAAATTCAGTAATTACATATTCGAGATAAGAGGTTGTTGGTAAAACATAGATTTACTATTTATACATTTTAAAGCTGCTGATTTTGCCCGGCTCGGTTTTGATTAACTCCTCCAATTTCAATATTGATTGCCCTTTAATTTTGACTTTTTGTGGAGCCCACACAGACTTGACTGACCACTATCAAGATATCAATGGTCGGATTTAGTATGGTTCTGGCTAAACCCAAACCCCCAACTGATATAAAGCTATAGAATATATAACTTTTAAAGGTTTAAGCTCAACCTTACTTTTTAAAGCTTTGGAAAAGTTGCTTTAGCCACCGCCCAACTAAAACTTTTATATAAAGACTTGTTAAAGAAATCTCTAAAGTAGTTATAATTGGGTGGATGGCCTTAGCCACATGGGAGATGAAAGGTCCAATCCATGTCACAGCTGCTGTAGGAAAGTATGCACCATATCATTCGTATGTGTTCTTATATGCATGGCTACAAAATGTGACGATTCCAACGATTAAGAATTCTAATAGAAATACTGAGCAAGTCCTATGGCTTCATTTTACTTTGACGTGTTTTTTGACTTGTGAGCTGGCCTTAAGATTTATCAGCTCAATTTTTAGTTTTTCTAAAATATATATTATTTTTGCTCCCTTTTTTTTTTTTTGTATTTCAATCACGTTTTGCAAGAAAGCTATCTTTTGGTGGGTCCAACAGGCAACAGGGACTGGAATTGAATTTTTCCAAGATGATCATTCGCAGACATTACACAAGTGTGCCATTAGTATTTGGCATGTGTCAATAACGAAAGACATCTATTGTTAATTCTATTACATCTTTTTTATTTTTTACTTTTATATTTTGTGAATCTATCATTACCGGGAATTGCAAAATTTGGTTCCCTTTCTGATTTTCGGCATATATTGTTTATTTAATGTATAAAGAATATGTTTTCTTATAATTTTGGCAACTTCCGCTTCAAATTTGTATTAATTTCTTATTTTGCATAAAATTTAAGGTTAACTTTGTATTAATTTTTCCTTCTTTTTTAATTACTTTTTATATTCAATATTTTTATATAATTTTGACCCCTATCAATACTTCTATGACTAATTTTTATTCCTTACATACATACATGCATGCTCGTGCTTTAAACACAGGTAGTCAGGCTAGTTGTTAAATATACAAGCATTAATTACCTTAATTTTTCCAAAAAAGAAAAATAGAAAGAAAAACGAGATTTTATAATATTTTGAGCTCAAATAATGACACCAAATAATTGGTTGGGTTGGTAGATTTTACTTTTGGTATCTTTCTTGTTCGAGAACCACCTAATGCTCCCCTCACGAGACATTTGTGCTCAAACAGTCTCAGCAACAGTAGTAGTAGTATTAGAGAATTAATGATAGAGACTTTAACATTTTGCCAAGTAATGATAAATAAATCTTAAATAATTTATTTTTTGATAGATATGCCCACAGGTCAACATATCGCAACTCATGTTTGAATTCATTTATGGTGGAATTTGGTTATATACTTATATTAGACCCAACTTTGTCTCTTGTACATTTTAGACCTTTCGTCCCATTAATGTTTTAGGATTTTTGCTCCTAACATGACTTACAGGATGGGTACCACTATAGATGACCCAAATGACGGGGGTCTAAGTCACAAACAAATGTACAATTCCGTAAATGTGCGTGGCAACTAGTGCGTGTCAGTTTGTGTGGGGTTTACTAGATATTGTTGGGAGCTGTCTGTAAAAGTAATATTAACATAAGAAGCATTTATCGCATGGTCTTTCTCTTGTGGTCACTGTCACGCCCCAGAGATCCAGTCGGATCCTAACTGCATCCTCGGGGTGCGAGAATCGAGGCCAATTAAAAATGTTCTCTTAATTTACATTTGTGGCCCCACTTCCGGGTGGATCAAAGTCGTTGGTGAGGTCATGAGTGATGATCAGTCACCATAATCAAAATTATGGAAGCATCAATTCACAAAAACTGCACAGATGGTCAATCAAACATACCGCAACAATAACAGAGCTAGTACAACTACCAAAAGTGCATTTACTTTAATTTTGAGTTAACAAAATGAATTAAAGTTTTAAGTACAAGGCCAATAGCAGAAATCATGGCCAACAAAAGATGCATCTATAAATCAAAATGAATGATATCCAAAGGGTAATAGGTGTGGCTTTCATGTGCTGGCCCGACGACATCACATTACGTCGTCTGCACTTCACTTGTAAGTCCCCCCTCCGTTTCGTGGATCCGTTGTGACCGCCTTAACCTCCTGCTCAATGGGGGCTCCGGTACCTAAGCACCAAATGTTGCATCATTAGATTACAATAATCTAGCAGGTAAATAAATTTAAATAAACAGATAATATGCATCAATAAAGAGTAATGACAAAGAAAGATCATAACAGTTACAATAAACGGAAAGCTAGGCATAAGATATGAATAGGGACAACACCATAAGAATCATGTAAAGACAGTACCCTAGCTATAGACTAACAACGTGGCACTCGACATGGGATAAAGCATTGGGGCGAACCTGATCCTAATCATAATGCAACCCGGGCGAACCGGTCAAAACGATGCAAACAGCACGACTATGCATTAACTCACACAATACGCACCGGCCCTTCTAATGCCTAAGAAAAGATGGTTCTTGGTGAGAGTGTTGACAGCCGAGCAATCAACAAGATCACCATCAAGTATCGATTTCTGATACCTCGGTTGGATGACATGCCTGATATGATGGTCGGATCATCAATCTTGTAAAAAATTGATTTTAGAAACAGATGTCGCCAAATCCGTATTCGGCCAGGCAATGAATGGAAAACGACATTTAAGACAAAAGATGGATTGTACAAGTTGTTGGTAATGCCATTTGGATTAGCCAATGCTCCCAACACTTTTATGAGGGTAATGACAACTTCTGCGACCATGCCTCGACAAATTTGCCGTTGTATATTTCGGTGGCATATTGATTTTCAGCAAGTCAATGGAGGCGCATCTTGATCATTTGAGGTATGTGATGTGCGCACTTCGCAAAGAAATTTTTTAAAGAAGTGTACATTTTTGAGTTCCAAAGTTATTTTCTTGGGATTTGTTGTGTTGGCCCAAGGTGTAGAAGCTGATCCGGATAAGATCAAAGCAATTATTGACTGGCTTCTTCCCAAAACTATCCATGAAATATAGAGTTTTCATGGATTGGTCACTTTTATTTGTAATTTCAGCACCATTATGACTCCTATAACAGATTGTATGAAAAAAGTATAGTTCAATTGGACCAAAGTCACTCGAGCAGTTGAACAGATTAAGCAGAAAATGAGGCACATATTTTAAAACTTTCGGACTTTGCCAAGGTCGTTAAAGTTAGCTATGATGCTTTGCAAGTAGGTATTGGCGGAATCTAATGTCAAGATGGACATCTAGTCGCCTACTTTAGTGAAAGGTTGAATAATTCCCACAAGAAGTATCTGTCCTATGACATGGAATTTTATGCAATAGTACAATCTCTTCGTCATTGGCATCACTATTTTATGGGAAAGGAGTTTGTGCCGTACTCTGATCAAGAAGCTTTGCAACATTTGAACTCACAAAAGAAGATGAGTTCTAATCGTGTCAAATGGAGCGCATATCTACAGGAATTCACATTTGTTTTGCATCATAAATCAGGCACAAAAGATAAGGTAGCCGATGCCTTAAGTTGCCCATCTCACCTTCTCGCGATAACTTCCCTCTCAATTCCATGTTTTGAAGAAATTTGCAAAAAATATCATTATGATCTGACTTTGGACGCATTTACAGAGATCTTCTTAGTGTTGAGTTTATTGAACATCGAAAGTTTACCATACATGATGGCTACCTCTTTCGTGGGAATCAATAATGCTTACTAGGTACATCTATCCACGTTCATGTCCTACGAGAGTTGCATAGAGGTGGATGTATTGGACATTTAGGGGTCGTTTGTCTTTTACACATGGGATATGTAAATACAATTTACACATGTAAATGATGAATATTCAAATTTTAAGTATGTAACATTTACACATGCGTTTTTTTTTTTTTTCAACATTTGTCTGATAACACTATTTTCGCATCATTTACATATGTGATTTATTTTACCATATTTGTTTTAATGATGTGTAAATGTATTAAAAGATTTCGTAAATGATACTTATTATTCATTAAATTAAATTCTTATATAATGATTTAGAAAAGGAGAAAAAAGGTCCATTATATATCAAAATTTCCATTTGCATTTTAGATCCTTCAAAAAGAGCATGTCTTTCAACATGAAATATACTTTTCAAAAAAATACATTTCTATCAGTGATCACCTTCACAAAAATACATTCCAACATGTTTGGTTAATTAAATATGAATTTATATTTTGATGGTTAAGCAAATAGTATTATTATTAATATTTTTATTAATTGATATTCAATTCAATATTGATCTTAATTCATTATTCAATTTGCATAAAACTTAACCCACGCATCTCATAGGCTTTATGCTAATATTTATTTTTGAATGATGCCATAATGCTATATAAAATACATTATTTCTTCTCTTTTACATTCATATATACATGTTTAAATATTTTTAAAGTATTGCAATAATAAATGACTTTAAAAAAATCATTGAGATATTGGAAGAAAACTAAAATAATAAGGTAATTAACTAGTTAAAAATTGATATAGAAAAATCATTGAGATATTTATCTTATAGATTGTCGCTTAAAATTATTATTATCAATATGTATTTTGTGTTACAGATTTTGTCATTTAAAATCACTTTAATCTTCTAATATGTTTTTTGTCTTACAAATCTTATCCCTTAAAATCATCCGTTTTTAGACATCTTTTATTATTATTTTTCTAATATGTTGGAGGAGGGTTTCGAACCCAGAACCTCTTTCATGGAAATGCCCAACCTTTGACACCTCTTTTATTATTATTTTTCTAATGCATTGGAGGGGTTTCGAACTTGGAACCTATTTCACGGAAATGCCCCAACACCAAACCGTCCGCCTCCAACAACGGGTATTCTTCGAAAGCGCACCTCAACGGGTGTTCAAATCCATTTTCACACCATTTACACATCTGATTTACACGCAAGATGCGTAAATAATTGTAGACAAACATGATTGATATGTAAATGTTACACATATTCACCATTTACATATGTAAATGGGTGTAGACAAACGACCCCTTAGGGCAGGACAAGACATTATCAATTGTGGAAGATTACTTCTTTTGGCTCCACCTAAAGACAGATGTTGCAAGAATTTGTTAACTATGCAAACTATGCCAGCTTGCACAAGGTCAAAAAAAGAACACCAGATTATTTCAGCCCCTTCCTGTTCCACATGAGCCATGGCAAAACCTAAGCATGTATTTTGTCCTGGGCTTAAAAAAAAACGTGGAAAGTGGATTCTATTTTTGTTGTGGTGCATAGATTTTCCAAAATGGCACACTTTATCCCTTGCCTTACCACAACAGATGCGAGGAAGATTGCTACTCTTTTCTTCAAAGAGATTGTCTGTCCATGACCTCCTAGGACTATAGTGTCTAACAAAGATACTAAGTTCATGAGCTTTTTTTGGAAGACTTTATGGCACATGATGCGAACTAAGTTGATTATTCAAGTGCCTACCATCCACAAATAAATGGCCAAGCAGTGGTCTTCAACCGAAGCTTAGGAAATCTTCTACGATGTCTAGTCGGAGAACACATCTCTACATGGGATCTTATTTTTCCCATGTCTAAGTTTGCCTACAGCTCCGTTAATAGAGCAATGGGAAGATCTCCATTTAAAGTTGTCAAAGGAGTCGAGCCATGTCTTCCTATCGATTTAAGTCCCTTACCAGTTGAAGTCAGACCTAGCCAAGAAGCTGAACAACTCATATGGCACATGAAGGACATTCATGATGAGGTTTGCAAACAAATTGCCAAAAGTAATAAGAATTATAAACAGCATGTGGATGCTCAAAGATTCCATGTCGAGTTTAATGAAGGAGATATGGTCATGGTTCGAATGAAGCCCGGACAATCTCTTGCAGGTACTTAAAGGAAGCCATACCCGAGAAGCTTAGGTCCATTCAAGATTTTGAAGAAAATCAGTTCCAATGCTTATGTGCTCGATCTTTCGCCTGACATGAATATCAGCTCTACATTCAATGTTGAAGATCTTTCCATTTATCATGGGCACCATCAAGATGAATCCTTTCAATTAACAAGATATTAGGATTCCCATGATTCCATCTCCCCGAGAAGAAATTGAAGATGTCTTTGATGATCAACTAGCATACACAAAGAATTGTGTCTTTCAAAAGTTCTTAGTCAAGTGGTAGGGAAGACCATTCTCCGAGGCTACATGGATTACCGTTATAGACTTTTAGAGACTCAATATGGATTTGTACGAGAGATACCAAGCTTCCGGCGAGTTTCTTCAAGTCGGGGAGGGTTAATATAGGTTGACTACTTTGCCCCGCCTAAAGGTCTATACCCGAAAGCCCAAGTCCAACAAGGCTCAGCAAAAAGAATCTCTCCAACGACACTTTCCTTGTTTAGCAATTTCCAGAAAACTTCTTAGATATCCTAATTTAGTAATTACTATGATAAATTAGATAGTTTCTATTTTATTAAGACTTGTTTTCCAAGTTTGAGCATAATCTAATTTATATAAGAGATGCAATCGGTTCTTTTGGGGACATTGCAGTTGAATAGAAGTTGAGTTTTCTTGGCTATTCTTCCTTACCCGCGCTGCATCAATAATGATGGCTTTATTCATGTTTCTAGCACTTAGTTTTGAGCATTATTTATTACAAGGCCTTATAATTTTAATTTTCTTTAAGTGCAGTGATTCTATTAATTAAATCAAAATATTTTTAATGGTGAAATCATTGTCAAATTGGGTTGAGTGACAATTCACAGGAGGGATGTTGTGCACGAGGAACCAGGGATGAAAATATCGGCCGCTACGTATATCGGCCGTGGCGGCCGACACCACCACGCTACGCGATACTTATTGCGTATCGCACCGTGGCATATGTAGTGACCGTAGCACGGCCACCACGCTTTGTGGCAGATCGTGGGTGTATTTAAACACCACCCCCGGGGGGATACCCCCGGACCCCCTTCGGGAAGCGCATGTTTTAAAGAAGTGGCAATCATGATGACAAAAGGATCCTACTTGACCATGATAGCTAGGAATCTTTTGCTGGTTGTCTTTCCTTTTTTGTGCTTGGATGTCTATTATTATCATAACTTGCTAGATATGATATTAAACCTGTTTAATTATGTTTGAAATGGTATCGTAATAAAGATATAGTTACCTATTACTACTAGATTTCAAATTGGTCTTAATTAAATTGTGTTATGCCTTTATTTCAAATTTTTTTTTTGAGCTTTCCATTACTTTCTAGGTTAGTATGACTAAGAAACATGAATACATGTAAAAAAACTAATCATTACTATTATTTTCTATTTATACAGCGATATAGGACTTCATATATTGAGGGCACCGTTACGCCCCCTTTTCTTACTTACTTTTGCAAAAGAACCACATATTCTTTCATTTTACAATTTTCTGGATTTTCTGAAAAATTTTCAGATTTTTTGGGCGATTTTTTCAAATCGCACCGCTATGCCGCTACGTATCCCCGCTACGCTAGGTATCGCCCGCTTCGTAGCGGTTTGGCGGCGGGCGTAGCCGCTATTTTCATCCTTGCGAGGAACATTCGAAAAATGTTGTGCACTAGGATTTGGTTTGAAGATTGGTGAGACACAATACATCGGGAAGACTTAATGGACTTAAGCTTTGAGGCCCTTAAACCATGAGAGATACCAAGCTTTGAGGCCCTTGACCAATTCTAAGTTCTAGCCCATCATGAGATATTTCTGTCCACTCATCCCTCATCACTGATTGAATGCATTTTGGTCAGTCTGAGAAAGAGGGAGCAATAATCCTGTATCAAGCTGAGTTGATGCTGGCATGGATCATCAAGTTTGTACAAGTACATGAGTGTTGATCCAATGATTCAAATTGTTGGAATGGTGGGTTCTACCTTGATCAATAACACTAAAGCTTAGCTGATATAACAGTTAAGGATAAAAAAACGATATAAAATGTTAACAACTTTAGGGGACTGAATTTTGCCTTTAATAATGTGTGCTAATGGAAAATAATTATTAGAATTTTCCTGTGTTTGGAATTGTCTTTGGATATTTTTTGGATTTATTTGGGAAAATAAATTTCAGACCTCGCCTAACTACAAACCGTATAGTGTCGTCACAATCAACTCAAAGGGATAAGCAAAGATCAAGAGAGTTATGGAATTTCTGAGTCCCTTTACTTTGGATCGGTTCACTCTCTTTATAGAGTGGTTTTGTTTGTAAATCCCCTTTTTGGGGTGATTACATGATGATTACGTCCCTTTTATTTTGGGTGATATTATACAGACTTATTTCCTATTCAATACTTCTTTGAATTAGTCAACTGGGTCCTTTGATGAGTCAGTTCATTAAATGGGTTAGGCCAAACCAAACTTGTTATTCTAGTAGTAACGATATATCAATTTTTAAGGTCTAATGTAACGTCCACTGTGCCTGCGATTTTGAAGCATGATTTGAACCTACTAGCCATCACTCCATCTCTTTTGTATGCCTTCTATCAACTGGACTCAAGTTTTTAAACTCGGAATCAGGGGGGTGACTTGCCGATTCACACTGATTCAGCCCCCGAGCCCAAATCCTTTAAAAATGTTGAAAGATAATAAGAAAATCTAAATAATTGATAAATAATGTCATATAAGTATAGAATTTTAAGAATAATCATTTTAGTAAGTATGAATGAATTTAGATATCATAGGTGTGGTCATTTGTTTTTCACTCCATGAACTACAAGGCTATATGTTTAACACTTGATTAGATAATGTTTACAGTAGTTATAAATGGAGCGAGGTCGGTGAGGGAAGCCGAAATCTAAACCCACCACAAGCCCAAACCGGAGAAAGCCACGATCAAACCTACCTTTAATGGGGTGGGTCACCCATTTGACTTGACCTGTTACAATCTCTCAGCGCATATTGCCAACTACTTGTAACCACCAGGGACCTATGCTTTGCCTCCGATAGGGAAGACTTAAATGTCCCTTTCCACCTAAGCATGGCGGTATGGCAATGCATTGATTATTTTGGTTCCAAAATCTCGTGTTTATTCCATTGTTGTGACTCTATACCATTGTTGTGACTTTATGGGTTCGTTATTGCCTTATTCTTCGGCTTGGTTATTTACTTCCATTTTTTTTTCGTCATTTTCTCTACTAGCAAGCCAAGATGTGGAGGAACCTTAAAAGGCGAAAGTGGCACAAAGAGCCGATGAATTTGACTTCCTTGGTTAGTTGTAAGAGGCAAAGAAGGGGGTCTAGAGTAATAATTTCCACAAATGCAAGTAGCTGGGTGTTGATAGTTTCCTTTAAGGCTTGACTTTAGATTGAATGAGATAAATTAAACATGCAAATTAAAAGGGGTGATTTTGATGCAGGACATGCCCATGACCCTTGGGTCGACCAGTCCCTTATATTTATATCTATTTTATTTAGAGTTATTTTTATTGTTGTGTCTTTAAAGCGGTTGATCTTTTAATCTTAGCAGTTGTTTTAATGGCTGAGATGAGATCTAGGGTTTATCCTTTTCTTATATAAAGTATTGCAAAGCCTTTGGCTTCGTTAGCTTTTGATTAATAAACCCAGTGCGGTCCCGCCGAAGTAAGGTCCTGGTAGGGTCCAGACTGGAGACAAACCTAATCTTTGGCAATTTTGCACAAAGTGGCTGCTCATAGGCCTCGAACCTGTGTTATCACACATGGCACCCAAGACTTTTACCATTGCACTAAAACAATGACCCTTGTTAGCTTTTGATTGATGAAAAAGAAAATTGAGTGCCTTTTGCTTTCTGCAATCTCTCCTGTGATGGGAATGGTGTGAATCCATGGGTGTGAAGCCTGAGATCTCCTGGTGTGAAGCCCCTTATTTGATGCAGGCTAGATCCATGATTGGCCTAGCCCAAAAGATTACAAGCAGAGGTCCAAAGAAGACCAAGGCCCACTAAAAGAAGTTTCCAGATCATGAAACATATTTTTAGTAGTGGATAAATATATGGAGATATCAGAAAGTTTCCTTTTATTTAGAATTGGAATTGTTTCCAAAGTAATCTGATTTCTAGCCTATATAGACAACTCGTTTAGTATGCGTTGATTAATAAAATTTTCCTTCATTGAGCTTAGTTTTTTGGCTTGGCTGTTTGTCTTTGGTGTGCAACCAAGACGATTTGAATCCCATGGATCCCTATCCCTAAGCCCTTGGCTTGGTGAGTAGTCCTTGGCTACTCTTCCCCTACCCACACTATGTCATGATTCCTCCATCTTCCCCTACCCACCCCGCATCTCTACTCCATTCTGCATCAGATTTTCCATGGGGGGATAATGGGTATGAGGTGGTAGGATCAATGATGGGTGGGGTCGACAGGTCCCACCAGTCAGGTTGTTAATTGCATTTTAGTGGCTTGGCTGTGGTACAAAGTTATAGGCCTAGTCCTTGGGGCACACTGGGATGCATGCTAATTTTTGGTGAAGGTTCTATGAACAAAAATGAAAAATAGAAGGAAACTACATATATTCCTGGTGTTGTGCAAAAGAATGGACACCATTTGGTCATCTTAACTCTTGTTTTGAGGGGCTCAAATGTAACACATTTTTCTGCCCTTAGATGAAGTGCATGTCTTTTGCGCTTTTTATAGGATCAGAGAAATGGTGAATATTGCCTGTGGGTTCCACTGCTAGACATTAATTACAGAATAACGGCCTGGCTCCTCTGCCTGGTTATGATTTCATAGCTTTTCACTATGTTGATTTTTTTATTTCGGATGACATGATTGTCATGTGACTAATGTAAGTTCCCGTACTTTTTTGTTTCTAATGATTTTTCTTCAATTCTTGGGTGTCATTTCCTTTGAATCATGCTCATTAAATTGTGTTATTAAATGTTTAGTCTTCTGATCTCTTATGCCAAGTGTCACTAAAGATGTGCTTTTATTTACAGCTGGAATATGACATATTGGAATATGTTGTGATTGAACGACTGGCACAAGTGGGACGTGAGAAGCTTAAAGATGATGGTCTTAACTTGTCAGATTGGCTTCAGTCACTTGCTTCCTTTTGGGGCCACTTGTATGTGTTGTTAGAGTTCATGTCAAGCTTCATCCGTCTCATGTTAAATGCAATCTTTTGGCTATTGATTTGTATGCATTGTTCTTGTGTTGGCTATTATTAGTTATTTATGCCGATTGGTCCAAAAGTTTGAATATACTTGGTGCTATATACACGTTTGAGAATTAGTTTTTTAAGACTGAGGAATAAATATAATATAATTGTATTAATTGTTGAAACCATAACTTGCTCATTGCAATTGCACTCAGTTCTTTTTTATTGATTGGTTATGTAAAAAATAATAGCTGTTTATTCCAAGTACCTTTTCTTGTTTATTGATCATTCACAAAAAAAAAAAAAAAGGTACAATTTTATTGCCATAGGAACCCCCCAAAAGCATCATAAGGAAAAGAACTTGTATGTGAACATGCCCATTGCCTACAAGTACACAAATGAAGTATTCTCCTACAAGTTTACTACTGGCTTATGGTTTAGTATGTCATCTCTGGAGAGCACATTTTCATTATAATAGTTCATAAAATAGAACGCATATCGAAGCATGCCAATTCTTTTTGAAGCCGACTGCTAATCTAATGCAACATTCCACCACTTGGCCTTTGGACAGCACATGATGAAGTTACTGTACATGGAAGGGTTTTCTTCTCGGTACCTTCATCCAAGTGAAAGTCACACAAATAGCTTCTAGGAGAACAATGGACGTTTGTTTTTTCAGTTGCTTGGGATTTTGTAGTAGTTCTCATTTGTTTGTATTGAGTCTATGAGATGTCATGTAATTGAGAAA
The DNA here is from genome assembly GCA_012931725.1 of Litsea cubeba. Classification (NCBI taxonomy): domain Eukaryota; kingdom Viridiplantae; phylum Streptophyta; class Magnoliopsida; order Laurales; family Lauraceae; genus Litsea; species Litsea cubeba. The sequence goes on along the minus strand of CM022955.1, from coordinate 25,026,444 downwards.
AACAAACATTTTGTTTTAAAACAAGGAAATGTCATATGCAGGTGTAAGAAATACCCTTCAATGGAATTGAGAGGTCTTTTTCAGTATTTAGTTAATCAATTGAAGAAGGGGACCGGAATTGAGCTCATTCTATTACAGGTATTTTTGAGCATTTATAATTTTTCCCATCTACTGTTTTGCTACTTCACATTAGAAGTTAGAACTTCGTAGTTTCTGAGCTGTTAAATTCATCCAGGAGCTTATCCAGCAAATGGCAAATGTCCAGTACACAGAGAATATGACAGAGGAACAGTTAGATGCAATGGCAGGAAGTGAGACCCTTCGATATCAAGCGACTTCATTTGGGATAACTCGAAACAATAAGGTTTATTCTTGCATATATTCTTATTACAACACCAGAGTTACTACTGTTACTATGTTTCGTCTTGAGTTCATTTTTATCCATGTACTGTCACAAAAGATGGCATTCTAGTACCAATCCTAAGAATCTGTCAAATTGGACTCTGAAATTTTCATTGAAAAAGGCATTTTAAACTAGAAAATCAATCTTGATAATCAGAGTTGGTGAACTCAAGCAATGAATTGAGTGAACCATAAAACAAACTTAATGAGCCCATTCCACAAATTGACGAGCTAAGACTGCACAAAATTAGGAAATTTGGAGTTGAATCCTGATTGCTCAAACTATGAACCAGATAAATAAAGTAGATATCTACTTGTGCATAGGTAAGCTTGTTATATGCTAGTGCTTAGTAAAGCTTATGGACTTCAGGAAGGGTTGCAATTTGAATAACAACTAGCAACAAACGCCCGTGCTAAGCCCGGGCAAAAAATAAAAAAATGTTAAAATTTAAGAATTCTTTTGAAATATTGTTAAGATAAAATAAATATAAAATATTTTTTTTATTATCTTTGAATATTAAAAAAATTTCTATGTATGAAAATAAATATAAAATAAAGTAAATTTACATAACACGATGACCCCTTGAATTTAAAGGCATTGACCATTATGACCATCTCATTTACGGGTATATTATACCATTGATGATTGAAAATATAAGAAAAGAAAACAAACCGGATGGATCTACATCTACTAAAAAGAACCAAAAGAAAGGGATAAAAAAATTAACGTGTTTGATCCATCAATGGGGGCTACCCTTGAAATGTTTTTAACTTGAGCAGTGCTACATGGACAAACTTTTTTGCCAGAATCTTGGACAACCCCCTACTGGAACTATCCATTTGGGAAAAAAAACTGAAAGGAAACTAAAGGAGCAACAGTTTGTATTTCATTCATCGGTAGGGCCCATAAAACATATTTAACATGGGACCCATTGATGATTGAAGATGAAAGGAAAAGAAAACAAACTGACTATAAAGATTTGCTTATAATTTGGATAATGGCAAGAAATATGACTCAAATTCAAACGTTCATAAGCCCGGGCCAAAACAAAGATATAATAAATTATTATAATAATTAAAACTATAAAAGAAGAATCCACTATTATTATTTTTAAGAATTCTTGGAAGAAAATGAAGTGGAAAAAGATCTTAAGATTTTATGGTAAAAGAAAGAAATTATCTAGAAAAATAATAATGAGAATATTGTAATATCACACCTATAAAATCTTTGTAAATTGGAAAAATGCATGGGTTAAAAGTCCCCACTAAAAGAGAAAAAATTATGGATGGAACCAAAAAGAAAAAATGATACCATTCAAAGAAGGAAAAAAATGAGAAAAAAAGAAGTACCTATCAATGACCGGCATCAACATTTTGCTCTACATCTCATCTCCCGAAGGGTAATCTATTTACTTTTTAGGCTTAGGCTTTTTTTTTTTTCAGAATCTCTTTTCTTGCAGATTATTTGGGGTTTAACTCTCTATCTTTACTTCTCCTTTCCGATTTTCTCTTTTGTATGAGTAGTTTGCATGTTCCATTGTAAAAACCTGAGTCGCACGTGCTTTTGTTGTTTGGCGGTTTCTTTTGAATTCTAGAGTTGGGTATTAGCATGATGGAACTTGCAAGTGGTTCCAAATTTTTATTTTGTAATGTGGAGTACCAAAATGTTGGAATGCATTTTTGTGAAGGCGGTTATTGATAGGAATGTATATTTTTGAAAAGTATATTTCATATTGAAAGACATGTTCGTTTTGAAAGATCTAAAATGCAGATGAAAACTTTGATATAAAATGGGCCTTTTTTTTTTATCTTTTTTTCATATCATTATAGTAGAGTTTAATTCAATGATAGGTATCATTTACAAAATCTTCTAATACATTTACACGTCATTGAAACCAACATGGTAAAATGAATCATGTGTAAATGATGCAAAAATGGTGTTATTAGACAAACTTTGTAAAAAGAAATGCATGTGTAAATGTTACATACTTAAAATTTGAATATTCATCATTTACATGTGTAAATTGTATTTACATATTACACGCGTAAAAGGCAAACGACCTCTCTCTCTCTCTCTCTCTCTCTTATATATATATTAAAAGTGTTTTTCTTTGAATGGTATGTTGAAAATTTATTGAGGTAAGAAACGAAACAAGGGGTGTGAAAACAAAGCAACCATATATAATTCTACTATTCTAGTTTATGGGCTCCATCTTTAGTGAACTTATCTGCCATCTCAGTTTTGCTTTCTGATAAACATGGTGAGAGAATAAACCAACTTTTTCCAAAGGCCTCATGTCTTCACTATAACTCAGTACATGTATAGAAGACCTTAATCGTACTGATTGAATGGCACAGAAAGAAGTCTCCATGATCATATGTAGAGCCCCTTCGGAATAACCTCTCAACTACCTTCCGATAAAGAAATATCAGCTGCCAGGTTGGAGTTGTATCAGCAGTCATGCCAGAATGATTATGAGCAATGGTGACATTATGTAGGGATGTCAAATGGGCCAGATTTAGGCCATACCTGCATAGGAGTAACTCCAGGCACAATAAAGATTGAAGACCCGAGTCCATAAACTGGCCCGACATGGACCATAGGGCCTAGACCCAAGGTCCCAGCTCTCTCTTCTCATGTAGATTGCCATACTTGAGGTGAACCAGTCGATTAATGCACCACTTGTACGCCATAATATATAATAATGTAAATTTATCTATTAGATTCTTCAGCAGTTAGTTTCAATCACCCACCCCAATTAGGGATTCTTAGGGCTGTAATTGGTACAAGAATATTTCATATGTTGGATATAAATAAGGATGCTGTTATTGAGGGACTCCAAATTCTTTTCAGATCTCTCTTTTTCTTCATTCTGAGTGTGTTGTCACCTTCTTGATAGGGAGATGTAGGAGGCTTATCGTGGTTCCCATATGTCCAAGTCTGTGTAAGGCCTAAGTCTGTTAAAGGGTCATTTTAAGTCAAATTTTTCTTTATATTGTTCAAATAATTACTTAAAAAAGCATAATATATGCATTTCTATAAAAACAGCTGGTTGACATAGACATTTTTATATTATATCATATTATATTAATATATGCATTAGTAGAGCCAAATGGGCCTGTATCCCAAGGCCTGAGTCCGGCCTGACAACAATGCTTAAAACCTAGACTAGTGTCCTAGCCCCACCTGTTGGACAGTCCAAAATCTCATTGTCAGACTTGCCTGACAGAGATTTCTATATTATATCATATTATATTAACATATCCATTAGTAGAGCCAAATGGGCTTGTGTCCGAAAGGCCGGAGTCCAGTCTGATAAGGATGCTTATAGACCCTCCTGTTGGGCAGTCCAAAAGCTTATTGTCATACTTGGTCTTAAGTAGAGTGGGACAAATCTAGGTCCATTAACAGCCCAACAATTATGTTTTAAGAATCACAATCCTAATACCAGCTTTCTTGTTTTCTTTCAAAAAACTCCCAGCAAAGTTTTGAAAGCCTCAGGTAAGGCAATAAATTAACATGTCTTGGAAAAGATGATCTTTATCTCTAGCTAATCCAACTAACCACTCCTAAGATATGAAGCTATGAAGCGCCTATCCTTGCAATTCTTTCCACTCTACACCTGGCTGTTCCCTCCACCACTTCAGCTGACTTAGCCAGATTAGGAAAATCTCTATTGTGCATCGACAGGACTGAAAGTCTTATCCCCATGCTTGTAGGAGAAGATGTGCAAACTCTGGTATAACCTATAATACAAACCAAACAGACAAGAAAATCCTCCACAGTTCCCCTGCAGAAGTGCTGCATTGATAAGAAGATTGTTCATATTCTCTCACATTTAATTGTATAATGCACCCATTCACTATTATATTATAGACATTTTTGTTGTTCATCATTGCATCTAAGTTGTTTTGGAGGATGTTGTCTAACTTGCTGATAGAGTGCTTCGTGTATAATTTATAAGTTCGCTTTTGCAGGCATTGATTAAATCTACAAACAGGCTAGAGTGCTTCGTGTATAATTTGTAAGTTCGATTTTGCAGGCATTGATTAAATCTACAAACAGGCTAAGGGATTCGTTGCTTCCAAAGGAAGAACCGAAGCTGGCAATTCCTCTTTTATTGCTCATAGCGCAACACCGCTCCATGTGAGATGCTGAACAACTCTATTCGTTAGATTGAAAATAGAATTGGTTTTTCCTAATACTTCGTGTCATTTTTTTGCTCTAGTGGGCAAGTTGTATTTTTGTAATGTAGAACATTAAAGACACAATCCTAAGTCTTAAACCTTGAATTTTTCGTACACAATATTCTTACCCTACAACTAGTGAATGGTTGCGAAAAGTATATAATTGTTGTATGCACTTCAGGGTCATCATAAATGCAGATGCACCATATATTAAGATGGTCAGTGAACAGTTTGATCGATGCCATGGGACACTACTTCAATATGTGGAATTCCTCTATAGTGCAGTGACTCCAGCTACGGCTTATGCTCAGCTAATTCCATCACTAGATGATCTCATCCATAAATACCAACTAGATCCAGAGGTATGAGATTTTTTAACTAAACATCCATATGCTGCTCGTTGATTTGCTGCCTGTGATTTTTCATATTGTAGCTTATACCACTTAGTAATGAAATGCAAATATTTTTCTAGGCAATTATTCATGATTTATGAGAACTCAAAATGATATCTGGAATCTTTTCACTAAATTTGGTGAACAGATAATCACAATAACAAAAAGTCTTTACTCTCTCTCTCTCTCTCTCTCTCTCTCTCTCTCTCTCTCTCTCTCTCTCTCTCTCTCTCTCTCTCTCTCTCTCTCTCTCTCTCTCTCTCAATTACTAGGTTTTTCCTGCTCAAAATGTGTGTGAGATCTAAGGCCACCACAAAGTGCGGAATAGCTTCTGCCATATTGTTCTTTTGTCCAAAACCATATCCTCAATGTATCCTCCTGCACTCTTCTTCCTTCTTCCCTACCTTCCATTAAAACGTTCTCCGATAGGTCTATCCTTCCTAACCCATCCATCAACCCATTAAGTTCCAAATATCCTCTCTTGCTTCCATTTAATTCTTCTCAGCATGTATAAACACTAATTACATCTAAGATTTTTGTATGTGACAGTTTTAAACACTGTAGACCTATCATTATCTCTCATCTACGATCTTCTTCAGATCTTCATTTACCTCTACATTTTTCACTTCTATTGAAGAAATGGAAGATAAATAATAATGGGTAAGACCGAAATAATACTCCCTAAAAACACTTTCTAAGCAGAATTGCTGTCTCATTCTGCCCCATAGTTTTTTCATATGATAGGTCTAAGAAATTGAGAAAGTGCATGTGCTAGTTTGGTTTAGCATTCTTTTGTATCCTGTTGCATGTGCCATTTATTACAATCTATTTACCATACATGCTTTAATTACTGTGCATAACATGTGTCCTTGTTGAAGTAATAATATGCTGGCATTTGATGTCTCTTTTCATTGAATTTTTTTTTCTTAGGTTGCCTTTTTAATATACCGTCCTGTGATGAGGCTTTTCAAATGCTCAAGTGGTTCTGAAGTTTTCTGGCCATCTGATGTTGTTGAAGTTGCTAGTATGTCAAATGTGGACAGGGAGCTTGACTCAAACCTGAACTCTAAAATGGTTCTGGATCTTGGTTCAGCACAGATGCCTATCACGTAATTTTTTTCCCTATTCATTAATAGTTATGTTATTTTCCTTGTGTTGGGCTTTTGATTCTTGCTTCAGTGTTGCTTCCATCTGAATTTACTTGGAGCCATATACCAAGGTCATGTGGTGCAGAATGGGAATTGAGATGCGGGGCAAGTAAGGGAAGATGGAAGAAATTAGGGATAGGCCAGACCACATGACTGAAGTGGATAGGCCTCACGCTCATGGCCTTATGCCAGTCCTTTCACAATGGGGGGAGAGGCAGAAAAAAATTCAAATTTTCTTTTCATTAATCAAGTTTGAAAGTCAAAGAGGCAGTACAATGTTTTATGTAGGAAAAGAAATAGCCCTACATGTAATCTTGACCATCCAAAAACATTGACGGGTGGGATTAAAACATCCAACATAAAAAACAAAAAATCCTTAAAACATTAAATAGAAAAACTCTAAATAAAATAAAAATATATGGGCTGGGCCCAAACACTGGTTAACTCATGGATCATGGGTCTGTCCTGCATCTTGTCTTTTTCTAAACTATTTGCTGTGCCCATCCTATCATTTGAACAAAATTAATGTTTTCTTAAAAGATTCCCACCTTACGGGACAACCTCCAGACTAGTTTTTATTTATTTTTTTTTGTTTCAAATCTTCTCCATGGGTTCCACACAGACCTCTCGTCTGTCCCCTGGCACCATCATGGACACATGCACAAACAAAAAAGAAATGAAAAATCAACAGTATGTTGATTATTTCCCATTCTCTGCACTCTACAGTTAGCTGGAAATCTGAATCTGGCTGCAGTCAAAACTGGCCACATTTTAAATATGTAGAACCTATGATGCCCAGAATACGGCAGGGACACGCCATAGACATGGTGGGGACACGGATTTTACTTGTAAAAAGTGAAGTATCGGATACGATACGTTGCCCATTTTGAAGTATCCGTGCATCATAGTGTAGAACTGCCCACAGTAAAAAGTGGCCACATTTTAAATCTGTATAGTGGGCATAGAGCCTAAATTTTCAATCTCATTATATTTAGCATGGCTCTACTGAACTCATAGGTATATTTGCTATTCACATCATTGCATTTTAAAATACGATCTGGTTCCAACTAAAGGAGGGATTGTGTTAATCAATTTATCTTCCCATAAATTATGAGGCACCTTGTAAGTTGTAACTCCACAGAATGGTGCCGTGGCACCTTCCTTACATCAATCTGAGACCTTTGGCCAATTCATCTTCCCATAAATGCTAGGCATCTGCATTGCACTCATCATTGTAGCATTTGTGGCCATGATCAGTTACGAGCGAGTGTAGGCTTTAATTTAGCTTTTTGAAAGCTGACCCCCATTGTATGGATTGGATGATATTACAAATTTGTCTGACACTGCCTAGTGCATTGATGTCGATGTCCAACCATAATGGCATATTTAATCTCTTAATTTTGTGGATTTTACTTAGAACTATTGAGATGGCATTTTTTTAATCCTGTTAAGTTTTGTTCTACAGGTGGTCAGATCTTCTTGATACTGTTCAATCAGTATTGCCTTCAAAAGCCTGGAATAGCCTTTCTCCTGATCTATATGCTACTTTTTGGGGGCTTACTCTCTATGATCTTTATGTTCCTACGAATCGCTATGAGTCAGAGATTTCCAAGTTACAAGCTTCTCTTAAAGCCCTTGAAGAGCTTTCTGATAGCTCAAATTCTGCGATAACCAAGAGGAAGAAAGAGAAGGAAAGAATCCAAGAGTTACTAGATCGATTAACTGCTGAACTTCGGAGGCATGAAGAAAATGTTGCGTCTGTGCGTCAACGACTTGCTCATGAGAAGGATAATTGGCTGAGTTCCTGCCCTGATACTTTAAAGATTAACATGGAATTTCTTCAGCGATGCATTTTTCCCCGCTGCATATTCAGCATGCCAGATGCTGTTTACTGTGCCATGTTTGTGCACACTCTACATTCTCTTGGCACGCCATTCTTCAACACCGTTAATCATATTGATGTTCTCATATGTAAAACCTTACAGCCCATCATCTGCTGCTGCACTGAATTTGAAGCAGGTAGACTTGGAAGGTTTTTATATGAGACACTGAAGATGGCTTACCATTGGAAGGTAATCTACATTTTTTTCCCTTTTCTTTCTGACTGGAAATATGACAAGCTTTACTCATGGTTGCAACAATGAGTACCTCCCAACTGTGCTACTAGCTCCTATCAACTTCTGAAGTTGTCTACATGAGGAATGATATGATTCTTGGCTCAGTTGATTCAAAATATGATACTGGCCAATCATTCTTTATAGTTGGGCCCATTTCTTGGTGATCCTGAAGTTTGTCTAGAGGTACCTATGGTAGATGGGCAATGGTGATTTAAGAAAAAAAAGAAAAAGAAAATTCATTATAATTTTAGTGGTTGGCATTTTGCAATTAAAGTATGAAATGATATGTAATGAGAGAAAGAGGAAGAGACAAAAGTTGGAGAGAAACTCAATGCCTCAATGGGAGGCTCGTATGAGATTTTATAATACATAATACCCAAATCAAGGGTAATCTAATCAATATACAATCCCTAATTAAGAGTAATCAAATCAATTTACAACCTCCATCAAGGATAATCAAATCAATCTATAAATCTATACAAGGAAATAAATAAATAAGAGATACAGATATATACAAGCTCTGACGGGCCTTGGGCTGGGCCAAGTGGGCCTAAGTCACATTATTTCTACACTCCCCCTCAAATTGATGTGGTAATGCAGAAAACAACAATTTGCTATTAAGTTCATGATGGCGTGGCTTAGGAAGAGCTTTTGTGAAGATATCTGCCAACTGGTCATGAGTAGAAACATGAGGCAAGGTGATCTTCTCAGTTACAACATGCTGACGGATGAAGTGACAATCAATTTCAATGTGCTTCGTCCGTTCATGAAAGACTGGATTATTAGCAATTCTAGTAGCACTGGTATTATCTCCATGAAGAGGTGTAGGCATATTAACAATAATACCAAATTCACAAAGAAGACGGCGGAGCCAGATGATTTCTGCACTTGCAGACGACATTGCCCGATATTCAGCCTCAGCAGAAGATTTGGATACGGTGGTTTGTTTCTTGGACTTCCTTGAAATCAGAGACTCGCCAAGAAACATGCACCAGCCAGTGGTAGAGCGTCGGGAATCAGGGCAACCGGCCCAGTCGGCATCGGCATACGCGGATAAGCGTAGAGAAGTATTAGACGGATAGAAGAGACCATGACTGGGAGTGCCTTTAACATAGCGGAGAATGCGCAAAGCAGCAGCAAGGTGAGGTTTATGAGGATTGCTCATAAATTGGCTAACCGTATGCACCGCATGAGAAATATCAGGGCGAGTCATCGTTAAGTAGAGTAAACTACCAACGATCCGACGGAAAATAGATGGATCATCCATGAGGGGACCATCCTCTGCACTGAGTTTACTATTTAATTCCATTGGCGTGTCAACAGTATGAGCATCATCAAGTCTGGCAGAGGTGATCAAATCAGAAGCATATTTACGCTGATGTATCCGAATGCCCGACTTAGTACGCGAAAACTCAAGCCCGAGAAAATATGTGAGAGGACCGAGATCCTTCATTTTAAAGTGGCGAGTGAGATGATGCTTGAGATCCGTAATACCAGAAATATCATTGCCACTGATAATCATATCATCAACATAGACTAAAAGGAATGTGTAACCCTTTGGTGTCCATCTAAGAAAGAGAGAACTATCAGAATGACTCTGACGAAACCCAGCTTGAAGAATAGCGGCCCGGAATTTATCAAACCAAGCCCTGGGAGCCTGCTTAAGTCCATAAAGAGATTTGCGCAATTTGCAAACATGCCGAGGAGGACAAGCATAGCCAGGAGGAGGTTTTAAATAGACAGTCTCTTTCAAGTCGCCATGAAGAAAAGCATTTTTGACATCCATCTGCCACAGAGGCCAATTGCGAGCTGCAGCTACACAAAGTAGAGTACGAACTGTGGTCATTTTAGCCACTGGAGCAAATGTTTCCTCATAATCAATGCCATACTCCTGCTTGTAACCCTGTGCAACCAATCGTGCTTTATAGCGATCCAAACTCCCATCAGAGTTAACCTTGACAGAGAAGATCCACTTACTGCCAATGACAGAGGCTTTGTCAGGTGTCGGTACCAAGTCCCATGTATGGTTTGCCTCAAGAGCCAACAATTCCTCAGTCATAGCATCCTGCCAGTATGCAATCTTCGAAGCCTGTGAATAAGAGGTGGGTATAGGAGCACTATCCAAAGAAGTGAAAAGAGCAGGGAAGCCATATCTGTCAGGAGCAACCGAAGGACGACTAGATCGTCGCAGGGGTTGGATATTAGTAGAGGAAGTATCAATACCTGAGGGTACAGGAGGCAGCATGGGAATAGGATCGGGAGAAGGAGGCCCCACCGGAGGAGTCTTGTTTCGCCGGACATAGACATTGGTAATTGGTGGTTTGGAAGAAGTTGTCACAGGGAAGTGTGGCAAATAAGAGACAGCAACAGGATGAGTTTGGAGACGCAAAGAAAAGAAGGGAATGTGTTCTAAAAAAATCACATTACGAGATATCCGCATGCGTTTCTCAGAGGGATCATAACATAGAAATCCCTTGTGTTCAGAACTGTAACCTAGGAAGAGACATTTGGTAGCCTGGGGTGACAACTTAGTGCGCTCTGTAGGTGGAAGATGGACAAAGCATAAACAACCAAAAACCCGCAAGTGAGAATATGAAGGTTTATGGCTAAAAAGAGCTTCATATGGCGTAATCTTTTCTAGAACGGAGCTAGGATGACGATTGATGAGATACACAGCGGTATGAGCAGCATCACACCAAAATGTGGGAGGAACTAAGGATTCAAGAAGGAGAGTACGAACAGTTGCAAGAATATGCCTGTTCTTTCTCTCAGCAACACCATTTTGTTGTGGAGTATGTGGGCATGATTTTTGGTGAATAATGCCTTTAGCAGAAAGGAAGGTAGAAAATTCATGGGACATGTATTCTCCGCCGGAGTCAGACCTGAGAATTTTGATATCTTTTTGAAATTGTGTGTGAACCATATTATAAAACTTTTGGAAAAGAGAAAAGACCTCAGATTTGAAGCGCATGAAATAAATCCATGTGAATCGAGAATGATCATCAATAAAAGTCACATAATACTTAAGACCTGTCCTACTTAATGTGGGTGCAATGCCCCACACATCAGTGTGAATGATATCAAAAGAAGATGACGCACGGGAATGATGAATGGGAAAAGGTAAAATATGACTTTTACTTAAACAACATGTAGCACACTTAGATTGAAGAAAAGAGGACATCATTTTATTATCAACAGTGGAATCTAAACAGCCAATTTTAAACAAAGAAAATAAATAAGCATTATTCACATGACCAAGACGACTATGCCATATAGTCCACAAGTTATTAAAATGAGAAGAAGTAGAAGAAGAAAAGAGGGAATGATGTCCAGTGTCCAGCAGAAACAGTCGACCATGTTTACTCCCCGTCACGATCACCTTCCCAGTGTGCTGCTCCTGTATGACACAACCATTGGAAGAAAATTTAATATGGTACCCATCATCAATCAGTTGGCCTACAGAAAGTAAATTTGCTGATAACTTGGGAACAAAGTAAACATTGGAAAGGTGGAGGAATTGGCCAGAGACACTAGATAAAGTAATGGTACCAATTCCCGAAATGAGTAATTGGTCGCCATTAGCAGTAGTTATTTTGTCTTTGCCAGTATAAGGGTGAGAAGCTGTAAAACTATGTTCCACAGAGGTCATGTGGTTTGAGGCCCCTGAGTCTAGAAACCAGGTGGATGGGGTAATGTATGATGACCTAGAGATTGAAGAATGGAAAGCAGGAAATGCAAGAGGAGAAGGAGTTTGGTACCGACCACCAGAAAAACCCATGGATGCATATGCAGAAGTCACCGTGCTCTGAATTAGGTCTTGAATCTGGGCTGGAGTCATGGATACAGTCCCGGAAGAAGTGCTGCCTGTGTCAGGGAGAGGTGTTTGAGCTTGGAACGCAGCAGGAGTATGTTGTCTGGATGCAGTGGGAGGGTGTTGCTTTTGCAGGGGTCCATTCTTCCTTTGTAAACTACGACAATCATCAATGAGATGACCAGAGCGTTTGCAATATCTGCAAATCAATTTCTTTCGACAGTTCTTGGCTAGATGACCAAAGCCTTTGCATTCATAGCATTGAGTAGGCTTCTGATTGGGGGCTGCTAGAAGAGCAGTCTCAGCCTGAAGAGGAGCCTTTGGGTCTTCAAAGATAACACGCTGAGAGTTAAGTCGAAGTTCTTCTCTAAGGACTTCTTGGAAGCATGTGTCCAGATTGGCTGTGACTTCTCTATTCATAAGAGCTGAACGGACAGATTCGAATTCTGGTCTGAGATTCATAAGAAACTGACTAATGTGAGTTTCCTCTTGTAATTTAAGCGCCTCTGTCAGAAACCCAACAGATACGGACTGGATTATCATAGCATCCCTCTCAGTCCATAATGTGAGAAATCCATTGTAGTATTCTTGCACAGTTTTATCACCTTGACTGAATTTTGCAATTTCACTATCGAGTTGAAATTTGCGAGCTTTATTGGTTTGATGATAAACATTCTTTAGATGACCCCACATATCAGAGGCAGCAACATATGCTTGAAGAGCAATAGCAAGAGAAGGTTCAATGGAGTTATAGAATCCAAGTGATAACCTTAGCATTTTCTTTAGACCAGGTAGCTAAAGCTTTGGTGTCAGTAGTAGTAGGTTTAGTTATCGAGCCGTCAAGATAACCAAACAATCCTTGGCCTTCAACGAAATTCTTCAGATGGAATGACCAAGCCATGTAATTATTTCCATTGAATTTAATGGGAATAACATCATACTTGTCCATATTAAAGAAGCAGCAGCAAACAACCAACAACTTGCTAAAGGTCTGCTAAAAACAGCAGCAGGCAGCACAAACAATGTAAATAAATCCCAGGCAGCAGTGGGTAAAGAAGAGAACAAACAGAAGGTAGAGTTGATATTGATCTGTTAGAAATCTGCTAATACAGCAGGAAAATGGCACTGTATTGATCTGATGAAGAATCCAACAACAGAAACATGAAACAGTGCAGAAATTGTCTCAGATAGAGCCAGGCGACCATGAAGTTTGGTGCAAGATCTGTGCGTGGGGCCCACAAAGTTATCTAATCACAGATCAAGTTGAAAACCCTTGAAGGAGTTCAAAAGTACTTCCTCTAGTCCAAATCTGATGAGTATTGGATAAGGATCCACAAATCTGGACGGTGGAGATGAAAAGTATCTGATAAAAAAATGTCAAAGTCGACAGATGAAAAAGTGGAAGAAGCCTACCTCAAAATCGACAGAAAAAATCCAGAAAAATCCTTACAATTCCCAGAATAAACAGTCGACCAACACAAGGTAGACAGTTGGTGCTGTTTGGATCATCATATGTGGGCCGTAGTGAAGCAGTGACTCACTGTCGCATGACACGTCCAGGTCGTCAGGCTGTCGATTTTGCGCAGGGATCCTATTAGAGGATCAGTGACCAGATCAGAGGTGGGGGATGGAAGGACAAGCTATTTTCGCAACTCCAGGCCAAAGTTTCACTCAAAACGGATCAAAATCCACAAATTTGGACGGCTGAGATGAAAACGGTTGCACAAAACTGAAATAGCACAAAACTGAGTGGATCTCCTACCTCTGATGACCCATAAATCTTGGAAAAATGTTCATAAATAAGAGGAGAAATAAACGAACAATATGGGCTTCTTCAGCTCCGATGATGATGATGATCACAGGTGGGCCATGTTGGATCAGAGATGATCAGAGAAGCTCTGGCTGAAGAAAAATGATCAAGGATGACTACCAAGGAGATGATCAGAGATTGATATGGCTCTGATACCATGAAATGATATGTAATGAGAGAAAGAGGAAGAGACAAAAGTTGGAGAGAAACTCAATGCCTCAATGGGAGGCTCGTATGAGATTTTATAATACATAATACCCAAATCAAGGGTAATCTAATCAATATACAATCCCTAATTAAGAGTAATCAAATCAATTTACAACCTCCATCAAGGATAATCAAATCAATCTATAAATCTATACAAGGAAATAAATAAATAAGAGATACAGATATATACAAGCTCTGACGGGCCTTGGGCTGGGCCAAGTGGGCCTAAGTCACATTATTTCTACAAAGTATTGGGCGAGTGCTCTCTCTCTCCCAAAGAAACTACCAGATGATTAGGGTCATCTGTTGAACGACTCCCTATCATGATTGCCCCTCTGGTGGGATCCATGTGAATGATCTGAGTTTGGGTAGTCTGGGCCTATTCCATCCAGTGTCCAAGTCTGAATATCGGTTCCTTGGGATCGAACATGCATGTTTTATGGAGTGATCAAAGGGTGACTTTACTTTCAGATTATAGAGCTTGTGGTGGATTTTATATTGTTAATATTTTGAACGTGTGTTACAGATCTGCTACTTGAATCACTGCTTAAATTTTCAATTATTTCTTTTTCAGAGTGATGAATCAATATATGAGCGAGAGTGTGGTAACAAACCAGGTTTTGCTGTCTACTATAGAGATCCAAACAGTCAGCGGGTCACATATGGCCAGTTTATTAGAGTAAGTTCTTTCAGCGATAGGAAGTCTATAAAGATTCCTTCTGTTACTGTTTTGGTGTTCTTTAGAGTATAAATAGTTCTGAAATTTAGTTATCGTACTGATTAGAATCTCATTTATCCTGTATTTCCTGGAAGGTGCACTGGAAATGGAGCCAAAGAATTACCCGATTGCTTATTCAATGTTTGGAATCAACTGAATACATGGAAATCCGGAATGCCCTGATAGTGCTGACGAAAGTTTCAAGTGTTTTCCCTGTTACCCGAAAAAGTGGGGTCAATCTTGAAAAACGAGTTAAGGGAAAACATCGTTTTCTTTTATGTGATTCTTTCAACTCGTATCATTTATAGTTTATATGACTGAGAATTCATTCCTTCCAGGTAACTAAGATTAAAGGGGATGAGAGAGAGGATCTGAAGGTTTTAGCTACCGGTGTTGCTGCAGCATTGGCGGCACGTAAGGTAAAGTTTTAAATCTGTATTAACCCATATATTAATCATTCATATGGGGCCATCTATGCTTTCCATTTGTCAGGTACCTTTCCATCTATGCTCTTCATTTGTTGGGTACCTTTTCTGCCCTATTATTTGTATGATTGGCTATATGGTAGATGAGGGATAGTTCAAAATACAAAATGCTCCTAACCATCCACTAGTTCTTACTATGTGAACAATGGATTATTTTATTTGAAACAACATTGAAAGCCGCTGATCAGACAGCTAGGATTGTGTAATGGAGGAAATACCTGAAGTTGGCTCATCCAATGATATGACCGTCAGATCAGCTCAATTTTTTTGAAAGATGAGGCCTTCCTTTTCAATCTATTGTCGAGTACTTTTTGTTATAATCTATGGAAGAAGAAGAACAATGGAGAGAAGGTCGTGCATCCATTGATGATCGACAGTTCCAGTGATTTAAAAAGCGCGCCTAGGCGCGCGCCTAGGCTCCAGGCGCATCAAGGCCCAACAATGGCGCCTCACATGACCCCAGTCGAGGCGAGTTTAAAGAGGCGATGGAAAAGCCCCTGAGGCGCGCGCCTTGAGCCCAGGCTCAAGGCGCGCGCCTCTTGCGCCTGATTATCTGGGCCAGGCTTTAAATAAAAAAAAAGGGATGGAAGGGGCTTATTGAAAATTTTCTGATATAAACGAAGGGATGTCCTGCCCTAGCTTCCAGACTCCAACATCCAACGAAAAAAAAAAATAGGGAAAGGAGAAAGGAGAAAGTAGTCAAAGAACTAGAGCAACATCAAGGGCAACACCACTAAGAGGTTCATCAAATGTTCTTCAATTGGTAGATGAGGATGATGCAAGTTCAGAGGAGACGGACGAGGAAGATGTGGATGGATAGAAATCCAATAATGAAGAAGAAGCTTATGACTTACTTGGTGTAGATGTTGAGGATGACTGTTAGGTCCTCCTTAGGATCATCTGTGTTGTTGCTTTGACTTTGAAGTTGTATTGGTTTTGATGGATTTTGGTACTTTTGTTGACTGTTTAACATTTAGAGTGATGGATCATGGATGCTAGTTTAGAAATTTTCAAATATTCCTTGCCAATTATATGTCTGTTTGTCTAATTTGTTCTATTTTGTGAATTTTCTGTCTATACCAAAATATATATTTTTTATATACAATGTGCGCCTCACTTCAATGAAGCCCGCGCCTCGCCTCGCGCCTTAGCGCCTAGGCCCCAGGAGACCTTAGCGCCTTGATGCGCCTCGCGCTTTTAAAAACACTGGACAGTTCTATTTATAATCATAGTAGACCTTAATCAGGGCTCTAAATATGTTAAGATTACAAATCAGAATAATGAAATAAAGGAAAGAATACTGTGTGGAGAGATTTTTAAGGCATCAGGATTACACCAACATCGATAATAAACTGTTGTTTAAAGCGCAACCACGTGCCGTCCAAACACACCTCGGCGACAGGATCAGAGCCTTGGCCGAAACCAGCCTGACTTCGGCTATCCAGGCTGACCTATGCAGGCTGACCTCGGCTGTGCGCCTGACCTCGGCTGAGTGAGTCGGGTCGCCATCCAAGATAAATACCATGGTTGCGTCCCTGCTTCCACCACGTCATCGGACATGTGGCTGAATACGGACACGTGCCAATAGGACAGATGGGCCATCCCAGTCGTCCACAATCTCCGCCAGCGCCAAATCATGGCAGAGCCCGAGGATGGATCCGATGGGACCTCAACCGCCAAAGACTTGAGACACGATCAGGCCCAACATGACATGCATTTAATGCGATGTGGGCTGATCGGACTGGCATTAAATGCTTCGTGGGCTATGATGGACCCGCATTTATTACTTGGTGGGCTAATAAGATCATTCCTATCAAATCTAGGGGCCCACTCCAAGATATCAGGCAGAATCCTCTATAAATAAGAGAACATTCCATAACAAAGGTATGCGTACACACCCTCTCTTGAGCTGTTATTTTGCCCCTCCTCTCCCTCTTCCTCCTCTGTTTAGTTCATACACTAACTTAGGCATCGGAGAGCCTTGCGCCACTCAGGTCAGGGTCCTCTGACCGTTTGTTCCTCCCCTTTCAGGCTTAAAGGCAGCTAACCTTCATCATATGTTTGGATAAGTCCTACCAGGCACCCCGTAATCTTGTGAGTTATAGTTTTTGCACTTACAATTGGCGTCGTCTGTGGGTAAGTACTAACTCATTCTTCCCAAGTATCATGCCTCCGAAAGCTAAGAAAGGCGGAGAATCTTCGAGGGTGATGCTCCAGCTGCCACCACCTCCGGGCCCGTCGCCGAATGCTCCTCCTCAGAGGCAATCCGGGGCAAGGCCTGGCGCAGCTGCAGTCGAAGAGCGTCCGGACACGCACCTCTTCGTCCAGATTCCGTTCCCAGAGCGAGTCAAGGATTCGTCCCCGGGCGAGGAAGTTATGCCTCCCTGGCGGGGCGAACGACGACAGGAGCGTCCTCGGAAGGACAAGTCCGTAGCCGTCAGCAGGTCCCACCATTCACGTCACTTCGCTGGCGATTGGGACGTCGCGGCTCAGAACATCCTCATCCAGGAGCAAGAGAAGTTGATCCGCTAGCTCCAACAACAGCTAAGAGCCGGAGGAGCGACCTCGTTAAGGCAACCTTCCGGACGCCAAGGCGAAAGGAGGGCCATTTAGAGCAGGGCGATCCCTTCCTCCCACGAGGATTTGAGGACTTATCTGGACGAAAAGCGCGGTCGGGCCCATGACGAAGGCTCGAGTAATAGTCGAAGCCATCACGGGAGACAGCCGAGCTCACAGCCATCACAGTCGAGGCCACTCGAAGAGGAAGTCAGAGACATTGTCGCCAGAGAAGGATGACAAGCAAGAATGGCTCGACATGCGCATCAAGCTGGCGGTTCAGCGCAACTTAGAGATGGCCGGACTCGCCCGAGATCAGCAGGATATTTGTGGCCCCGCCGATCTGGGGGTTTCCCCCTTCACTCGAGAAATCAAAGAGACTCCCCTGCCCAAGAAGTTCTCCGTCCCGCGATTTGTCCTCTACGACGGAGTCTCGGATCCCGCCGCTCACCTCCGACACTTCTCTCAGAGGATGTCTATTTGGGGGGACGAGGGCCACCTTAACTGTAAAATCTTCTCTTCCAGTCTGGGTGACCTCCCCCTGAAATGGTTATGCGCCCTCCCAGAGAGGTCTATCTCGAGTTGGAGGCAGCTCCAGCTCTCCTTCTTGAAGAAATTTCAAGCCTACAGTGTCGTTCCCAAGACCGATGCTGATATACTGGCCCTGAAGATGAAGCAGGGCGAGAACATTACCTAGTTCGCCAAGCGATTCTAGGCGACTTACAGCCAAATCGAAGTCTCCAAAGACGAAGTGGCAGTTTTCGCTTTCCAGAATGCTCTGTTACCAGGAAACGAGCTTAGGAAAGACCTGGCCGGAGACCCTGTAACCTCTGTGCCGGCGTTGATGTCCAGGGTAAAGCGGCGTTGATGTCCAGGGTAAAGCGCTATATTGCCCGGGAAGAAGATGATATTCGGGCCCGGGAAAGCCACGGCTCATGACACAAGGACAAGGGCGACCGGCCTCATAAGAAGGATAAGAAGCCCTTCCGAAGAGAAGAGCCGAACCAAGCTTGGGTCTCGACCTCGGCAAAAGCCCCAGCGTCCAAATCTGGGGGCAGCAGGAAGCCCAGGCCTCCCTCCAATTCCTATCAAGCTGTGAATACCATCTTCAAGGAACCGATCCATCAGATCATGAATAAGATCAAGCAGCGACCATACTTCAGCTGGCCTCAGCCTATGCTGGGAGATCCCTCCTCCCGAGACCAGAGAAGGTTTTGCGCCTACCACAACCAGAATGGGCACAAGACCGAAGAGTGTAGAATCCTGAAATCAGACCTGGAGAAGCTCGCCAAGGAAGGCCACCTGAAGGATTACATCAAGACGGGAGATGCTGGCAGCGGCCGGACTCATCAAAGCGCTGACAAGGACCTGGACAGCGACGGATCAGAGAAGATCATCAACGTCATCCACCTGGCACACTCAGTGCCTTCCGCCTCCCCTAGGGGTAGCGCCCGGGCTCGTACCGAGGCCAAGCATGCCTCTCATGGGAAAGAAGTGATGAGGGCTGAGCTCGGACCAGCGTCAAAGAGAGCACGGTGTGAGCGCTCAGCTATCTGTTTTTCGGAAAAGGACCTTGAAGGAGTTCAGCTCCCCCATAACGATCCCCTGCTCCTAACATTGAAGCTGCGGGACTTCACAGTGAAGAGAATCCTCATTGACTCCGGCAGCTCATCCGAAATCCTCTACTTCGGATGTTTCAAAAAGATGGGTCTCTCGGAGGCTGATTTAAAAGAGGCTCGTACGCCTCTAATAGGATTCAGCGCCAAACCGGTCTACCCCAAAGAAAGGATCACTCTGGAGACCCGAGTGGGTGGAGCCTCTGTGATGACCGACTTCCTAGTAGTAGACGCCCCGTCCCCCTACAATGCTATTATGGGTAGGACTTGGCTCCACAATATGGAAGCAGTTCCCTCCACTTTCCACCAGAAGTTGAAGTTCTTGCTTGAGAACAAGGAGGGCGAGATGGAAGTGATCACTGTGGGCGGGGCTCAACAACTGGCCAAGCAGTGCATGATGGCCGTAGTTCCTGGGTAAAAAGAGCCGGGGCAAGTGCATATGGCAGAACTCGAAAGGGAGCTGGACGAAATCAGCCGAGACCTAGAGTAGAAGAGCATCGAGGATCTAGCCGAAATCAGGATCGATCCACTCGACCCAGACAGGTTCTTCCCGCTCGGGAGCCAGCTTGCCGACCCCGAGAGGACCGAGCTCTCGAAATTCTTGATGCAGAACAGAGATGTCTTTGCCTGGACTCCGAGCGAAATGCCTAGGATCGACCCAGAAGTTATGTGCTACAAGCTGAACGTAGATCCCAACCACAAGCCCGTGATGGAAAAGGCCCGCAGAACAGGTTTGCCGCAGACAGAGGCCGTGGTCGAAGAGGTCGACATGCTGCTAGAGGCTGAAGCGATCAGACAGGTCCAGTACCCGGTCTGGTTAGCCAATACGGTGGTCGTCAAGAAGAAAACCGGCAAGTGGAGAGTGTGCGTCGATTTCACCGACCTCAACAAAGCTTGCCTGAAGGACAGCTTCCCGCTTCCGAAAATTGATCAAATGATCGACGCCACTGCTGACCACGATAGGATGAGCTTCCTCGATGCTTATCGAGGATACCACCAGATCCCGATGTTTGAGCCGGACGAGGAGAAGACTGCATTCATAACCCCCCGCGGCACTTATTGTTATAAGGTGATGCCCTTTGGATTGAAAAACGCGAGGGCAACCTACCAGCGTCTCGTCACGAAGATGTTTCAGGCTCAGCTCGGCAAAACTGTTGAAGTATACATTGACGACATGGTTGTCAAATCCAAGCATTCTCACGACCATCTGGCGGACTTGGCTCAAGTCTTCAGCACCCTTAGAGAGTTCAAGCTCAAGTTGAACGCTTCCAAATGCGCTTTCGGCGTCGCTTCCGGCAAATTCCTCGGAAGTCTAGTGACACGGAGATGGATAGAAGCCAATCCAGACCAGATCACGACGATCTTGGGAATCCAGAGCCCGACGACTACAAAGGAGGTCCAAAAGCTAACTGGCATGGCCGCCGCACTCAATCGATTCATCAGCAGATCGTTAGAAAAGTGCCGGCCTTTCTTTCAGCTTTTAAGGAAAAACTTAAAATTTCAATGGACCCCTAAGTGCGACCAAGCACTGCAAGCACTCAAAACCTATCTTTTTTCACCACCCTTGCTCTCTACCCCAACTAAGGGGGAGACGTTATATTTGTATCTAGCGGTCTCGGATCACGTGGTGAGCTCCGTCCTCGTCAGAGAGGACGACGAAATGCAAAAGCCAATCTATTACACGAGCAAGATCCTCCTTGATGCCGAGACCAGATACCTTTTGCTTGAGAAGTTCGCGCTGGCACTCGTTAGTGTTAATGAGGCCCAATCTCACAGGCCTAGTTAGGCCCGGCCCAGTCAGTCATTGTAATTTAGTCAAAGCTTATCTGTACATACTTAGTTTGTTAACTAATCTTTAGGATCTAGATTTGATTAGATATGGTTAATAGTTGCTGTAATTAGGGCATTCAGCCCCTACTTATATGAAACACAATCGTCCCTCAAAGGGCACGTCATTGAGCATAAGTTTATGTTCTATCTCTCAGTTTGACATGGTATCAGAGCCAGTCATCAACTAATCAGTTTTTTTCTTCAAGATCCACTGATCTTTGGATCCTCATAGTCATCTTCCACGCTCTGCCAAGCTCTGGAAGCCATTCAGAGACTGTTTCTTCAGCCTGATCATTCCCGATCATCTCAGATCCAAACGTGGCCCACCTGCGATCATCTTCTCCATATCAGCGGAATCAGTCCATAATGGTCGCCTGATTCTCTTCTTATTTATGACGAATTTTCCAAGATTTATGGATCATTAGAGGTAGGCCATCTAGCATTTTTTGTGATTTTTCAGTTTTCTCCAGCAGTTTTCATCACAGCCGTCCAACTTTGTGGATTTTGATCCGTTTTAAGTGGGACTTCTTCCAATAGCTGCGAAAATACTTTGCCCTTCCATCCTCATCTTCTGATCTGATCACTGATCATCTGGTGGGGCCCGCGTGGAGAATCTACCACTGTTTGCAAGGACGTTTTTTTCCCTCTGATTGCACTGTTTTGTGCAAACTGTACTCTGCTGCTGTTTTCTACTTGCTGCTGCTTCTCTGTTTATATTCGTTTATAAATATTTGCATCAATCTGCTGTTATACCATCTGCATCCTCAGATCTGTCCATAGATCTCTTGGTGGGGCTCACCTACACACATTCACAGTGATGGCAGGATAGTCGATCATTCTGAATACTGTTTTTTTTTGGTGCACTATTCATTCTGTACTTAGGGAAATATTCTGACCATCAGATCTTGGAATTGTTGCTGGTTTGTTCTTCATTCCGTGGAGTCATCTGAATAGTTAGTACATATGGAAAAATCTGAACTCCACTTAATCAAGTTCAATGGAAAAAATTATCCATCTTGGGCCTTTCAATTAGAACTTTATCTCGAGGGTAAAGAATTATGGGGCCATATCTCTGGAACTGATCCACAACCAACAGAAGATGAGAAGAAAATTGGATCCTGGAACACTAAAGATGCTAAGATCAAATCTTGGATTCTTGGTTCCATGGAACCACAATTTTTTATGAATTTGAAACCATACAGATCTGCCAAAGCTATGTGGGACTATCTTCAAAAAGTGTATCATCAGGGGAATTCTGCCAGACAGTATCAATTGGAATTTGAAATTGCCAATTATATACAAGGGACTTCTTCCATTCAAGAATTTTATTCTGGTTTCCAGAATTTATGGACTGAATTAGATGAAATCAGATTCGCAAATATCTCTGCACAAGCTCTTCCCGAATTGCAAATCATACTAGCAAATAGTCATCGAGATCAATTTCTTATGAAATTACGGCCTCAGTATGAATCGGTCAGATCGAATCTCATGAGTAGGGTACCTTCTCCATCACTAGATGAGTGTCTAAATGAATTACTACGGGAGAAACAGAGACAATTGACTCAATCAAATGTGCTCCAACAAACTTCTCCTGGTGCTATTGATGTTGCCTATAATGTACCCTCTTTCTATCAGACACCGAACTCATCAGTTCCCGTTGCTTATTCTACCAAAGGAAAGCAACCAAGCAGAGATATAAGTAAAGTGCAGTGCTTCAAGTGTCAGACTTTTGGCCATTATGCAAATCAGTGTAAGCAACGGATCTGCAGCTATTGCAAAGCATCTGGACATTCCATCAATGAATGCCGCAAACGTCCTCAGAACAGAAATCCAAAAGTTTACCAGGCGGTTACTGCTACTTCTGGCAATATTGATTCATCTTCCATATCTTCTTCTGCACCTGCATCTGCTGCTCCAGTTACTCCTGACATGATCCAACAAATGATTCTCCAGGCTTTTTCAACTCTTGGTATCTCTGGTAAAAATCGCTCTCTTTCTCATTGGTATTTTGATTCTGGTGCCTCCAATCATATGACATCATCATCAAATAACTTCTCTACAATTAAACCTTATGATGGACGGATTCAGGTTCATGCTGCTAATGGTACCACAATACCAATTACATCTGTTGGTGATATTACTCATTCTCTACCCTTACAAGATGTTTTCTGTTCCCCAACTCTTTCTACAAATTTAATCTCTGTCGGTCAATTGGTTGATAATAACTGCAATGTTTCTTTTTCCACCTCTGGTTGTGTGGTGCAGGCTCAGGAGACGGGGAAGGTGATCGCGAAGGGGCCTAAGTGTGGGCGTTTGTTTCCTCTTCAAATAGTAACACCAAATCCAGATATGTCTGTGTTTGCTTTATCAGTTGTCTCGAAGAATAATGTGCAGTTGTGGCACAACAGATTAGGGCATCCCAATTCCACAGTTTTGTTATCTTTGTTCAAATCTGGTCATATTAATAAAATGAAATTTTTATCATCCGATGTTGCTCTTGATTGCACCACTTGTAAGCTGGGAAAGAGTAAAACTTTGCCTTTTCCATTACGGGTTTCTTCTGCTACAAAATGTTTTGATTTAGTACATAGTGATGTTTGGGGTGTTGCACCAATTGTTTCTCATTCACAGTATAAGTATTTTGTGACTTTCATTGATGATTATAGCCGTTTTACATGGGTTTATTTTCTACATGCCAAATCTGAAGTTTTTGATGTGTTTAAAAAATTCTTGAATTATGTTCAAAATCAATTTTCAACATGTATTAAGATTCTTCGTACAGACTCCGGGGGGGAATATGTGTCCGCACAATTTCAGGCATTTTTACAAGAAAAAGGGATTTTGTCCCAACGGACTTGTCCCTACACTCCCCAACAGAATGGTGTTGCAGAACGGAAAAATCGTCATCTTTTAGACATGGTCAGGTGTTTATTGTTAGAATCCTCCGTTCCACCTAGATTTTGGGCAGAAGCTTTAACCACTGCAACTCATATCATCAACCGCCTTCCTTCTCCAAAACTTCAAAACACATCTTCACATTTCCGTCTGTTTAAAACTGCACCACAATACACACACTTACACACTTTTGGCTGTGTTTGTTTTGTTCATCTTCCCACACATGAACGTTCAAAATTATCCGCACAATCTGCAAAATGTGCATTTCTTGGTTATGCTTCCCAACAAAAAGGTTTTATTTGTTATGACCCAATCTCAAAGCGTATTCGGACTTCTAGAAATGTTATCTTTTTTGAACATCAGTTCCTATTTCAGTCTTATCCTGAATCATCTCCAGAACTCTCCTTTTCTAAAGTACCATCCTTTGATGATGAATGTCTTCCTTCACCTCTGCGTTTTCATCCGGACAAGGTGTATGCTCGTCGACAAGGAACAAATGCCACCACTTTACCTCTTTTGCAAGAATCAGCCCCGAATCCTGCTCCAGCATCCGAGTCTCCTCCACTTGCTATTCGTCGTTCTTCTCGTCTCTCTCGCCCACCAGATCGATATGGTTTTTCTCATTCTTCATATTTCGCTACTTTGTCATCTGTTTCCATTCCTACTTCTTATTCACAAGCAGCAAAGCAGGACTGCTGGAGACAGGCTATGGAAGAAGAACTTAATGCTCTACAGCAGAACCAAACCTGGGATGTTGTTACTTGCCCAGCTTCGGTTAAACCCATTGGGAGTAAATGGGTTTACTCTATCAAATTGAAGGCCGATGGTACTTTGGATCGTTACAAGGCCAGACTTGTGGCCCTTGGCAACAGACAGGAATATGGCATCGACTACGAAGAAACTTTTGCGCCTGTCGCAAAGATGACCACAGTTCGTACCATCCTTGCAATAGCTGCATCTCAATCATGGCCCCTTTTCCAATTTGATGTGAAAAACGCCTTTCTTCATGGTGATCTTAAAGAGGAAGTTTACATGCGACTGCCTCAAGGTTTTCCAAAACCATCCGAAGGACAAGTTGCTCTTTTGAAACGGTCCTTGTATGGACTAAAACAAGCACCCAGAGCATGGTTTGAAAAATTCAAGGATGCTTTACTAAAGCTGCAGTTTCGTCAAAGTCCTTCTGATCCATCATTGTTTTTGCATCAGAAATCTACTGGAATCACCATTCTTTTAGTCTATGTAGATGATATCATAATCACTGGCACAGATACAGCCATGATTCAAGATCTACAATTTTCTCTGCATCAATCTTTTCAAATGAAGGATCTGGGTCCTCTGCAATATTTTTTGGGATTGGAAGTTCATCACTCTGAGAAAGGGTTGGTTTTACATCAACATAAGTATACTATGGATTTAATTGAATTAGCAGGCCTGTCAACCTCAACACCAGTGGATACTCCTCTGGAACTGAATATTAAACTCCATAGTGACAGTGGTGATCCCCTTCCTGATCCGACATATTATCGACAGCTTGTTGGTAGTCTTATATATTTGACTACTACTCGTCCTGACATCAGTTATGCGGTTAACTTGATGAGTCAGTATATGACCAATCCCCATCATCTTCATTTAGCAGCTGTTCGACGCATTCTTCGTTATCTTCTTGGCACTTCTCACAGAGGCTTGTTTTTTCCTGTCGGATCTCCAATGACATTGACTACCTATTCTGATGCCGATTGGGCAGGTTGCCCTGATACTCGGCGCTCCACAACGGGATGGTGCATGTTCTTAGGTGATGCTCTTATTTCATGGAAAGTGAAAAAACAGGACAGAGTCTCTAAATCATCAACTGAGGCCGAATACCGTGCCATGTCTGCTGCATGCTCTGAAATTATATGGCTTCGTGGACTTCTTGAGGAACTTTGCTTCTCCCAGACCTCTCCCACACCATTACATGCGGATAACACCAGTGCAATTCGGATTACTGAAAATCCAGTGTTTCATGAGAGAACTAAACATATCGAGGTTGCTTGTCACTTTATCCGGGATGAATATCTCCGTGATGTTATTTCTCTACCATTTATCTCCTCAAGCCTCCAAGTTGCTGATATTTTTACAAAAGCACTTCCTCGACCACGTCATCAATTCTTGACAGACAAATTAATGCTGGTTGATTCATCGGCATCAATTTGAGGGGGGGTGTTAATGAGGCCCAATCTCACAGGCCTAGTTAGGCCCAGGCCCAGTCAGTCATTGTAATTTAGTCAAAGCTTATCTGTACATACTTAGTTTGTTAACTAATCTTTAGGATCTAGATTTGATTAGATATGGTTAATAGTTGCTGTAATTAGTGCTGTAATTAGGGCATTCAGCCCCTACTTATATGAAACACAATCGTCCCTCAAAGGGCACGTCATTGAGCATAAGTTTATGTTCTATCTCTCAGTTTGACAGTTAGTGCCTCCCGCAAGCTCTCTCATTATTTTCAGTCCCACACCACTGTGGTTGTTACGGAGCACCCACTCCGGTCCATCTGAAAAAAAGCTGACTTTTCAGGAAGAATCTCAAGGTGGGCGATCGAACTGGGGCAGTACGACATCCAATACCAACCCAGGACTGCGATCAAAGCCCAGATTTTGGCAGATTTCATTGTTGAGTTCGTTTCTCCGAGCTCGACTTCAACCCAGCCCGGCACCGAACTGGGGGGCATAGGGCATGAGAACAAAGTCACCGAGGTCGACGAACTGTCTCGGGGCCAAGCCCTTAACTCGGCATGGAAAGTCTTCGTCGACGGTTCATCTACTTCCAAGAGAGCTGGCGCGGGCATAGTCCTCCAATCGACAGAAGGATTGGTCATAGAACAAGCTCTGACCTTGGACTTCAAAGCAACAAACAACGAAGCTGAGTACGAGGCTCTGATTGCGGGTCTGAACAGCGCCCGAATCCTCGGAGCCCGGCAATTGGTGGTCTTCAGCGATTCACAATTGGTGACTAGCCAGCTAACTGGAGACTACCAAGCCCGGGACGACAGGATGGCGGCCTATCTAGCCCTCGTAAAGAAACTACTCACTCATTTCCAGACAGCCGAAGTCAGACAGATCTCCAGAGATACTAACACGCACGCTGATGCGCTCGCAAACTTGGCCTCCGCTGTCGAAGCAGGAAAGAAAAGAACCGTTGAGGTTGGATCGGTACCGAGATCAAGCTTAGAGCTCCATTCATCTCGGCAGGTTCTATGCTTTGATCTTGGACCAAGCTGGATGAGCCCGATCATTTCCTACCTAAAAGATGATCAGCTCCCCGAAGATAAAAATGAAGTTCACCGGATCAGACGCAAGGCAGCTCGATTCTGGCCGTCTCCCGAAGGCAAGCTCTACAGAAAATCCTTCATCGGTCCCCACCTCCAATGCGTTCATCCGAACAAGGTGGACGACTTTTTGTACGAAATTCACGAAGGGATCTGCGAAAGCCACATCGGAGGACGGTCACTGGCATACCGAGCTATCAGCCAAGGTTACTGGTGGCTGTATATGCAGAAGGGCGCGCAGATATACGCCAGGAAGTGTGAAAAGTGCCAGAAGTTCTCCCATTCCCTTCATCAGCCAGAGAATGACCTGAGCCCCCTCTCTAGCCTGTGGCCTTTCGCCCAATGGGGGCTGGACATTGTGGGACCTCTCCACCGGGCTCCAGGAAACAAAAGATGGCTGATAGTTGCCACAGATTATTTCACAAAGTGGGTAGAAGCTAAACCGCTGTCCTCCATCACCGAGAGGGATTCTAAGAATTTCGTGTGGAAGAATATCATTACAAGATTTGGCATCCCTAGAACTTTGATCTCGGACAACGGGACTCAGTTCGACTCCAATTTTTTCAGAGACTTCTGTCAAAAGCATGGCATCAAAAACCACTACTCCACCCTGGCGTACTCGCAAAGCAACGGTCAGGCCGAAATTTCTAACAAAGTATTACTTGACGGCCTGAAAAAGCGACTGGACCGGGCAAAAGGAAGATGGGTAGAGGAGCTCCCTATCGTTTTATGGGCGTACAGGA
The DNA here is from genome assembly GCA_012931725.1 of Litsea cubeba. Taxonomy (NCBI): domain Eukaryota; kingdom Viridiplantae; phylum Streptophyta; class Magnoliopsida; order Laurales; family Lauraceae; genus Litsea; species Litsea cubeba. The sequence goes on along the minus strand of CM022955.1, from coordinate 24,998,219 downwards.
CAATCTTGAGGCGTTCCACTTCGGCAACACCTTTCTCTTTAGCCTATGGGATGGAAGCGGTCATTCCCCTAGAAATTGGCCTCCCTACCCTGAGAACAGAACTTGTCGATCAAGGCCGAAACGAGATGAACCTGGCGATGGAACTGGATCTGGCCGACGAGCGCAGAGAAGTAGCGGCCATACGACTGGCCGACTACCAGCAACGGCTAGCCAAAGGATACAATGAAACGGTCAAGGAGAGGAGTTTCTCGGTAGGAGAACTGGTCCTGAAGAAGACCCTCCCGGCTGACAGAGATCCAAACGAAGGCAAACTAGCCCCGAACTGGCATGGCCCGTTTAGGGTGGTTTCGGTAGCAGGGCGATCTTCGTACAAGCTCGAGGACTTGGAAGGCAAGCGGTTGCCGAGACCATGGAATGCATCCCACCTAAAGTTCTTTTTCTAGAGATGTAATAAAAATCTCATGATCAATAAAAGCAGCCTTCGCCCTGTCATCAATTTGTGCCATCATTTCGGAGTTCGGCAGCAGCGGATATCAGGGACTGACTTCGGGTTCATACGCCCAGTCGCTCTCAAAACTCGGGTTCATACACCCTGAGACTGACCTCGGGTTCATACACCCAGGCTTCTCAAAACTTTGGGTTCACGCACCCAGGGACTGACTTCGGGTTCATACACCCTGTCGCTCCCAAAACTCTGGGTTCATACACCCTGAGACTGACCTCGGGTTCATACACCCAGGCTTCTCAAAATTTTAGGTTCACGCACCCAGGGACTGACTTAGGGTTTATAGACCCAGTCGCTCCCAAAACTTTGGGGTCATATCCCCCCGAGACTGATCCCAGGGCCGGGCTCGCACAACCGAGTTCCTCAAAATTCAGGGTTCACCTCGGCCAATAGCAGTCTTTAAAAGACAAAGCAGCAGAAGCACAGAGATGCAGAAAAGCAATGCAAGTACAGAAAAAAGTAGCAAAGAGATACAAGAAACTCATAGAGTCCATTTGAATTGGATCGAACTTCATTTTTATTAATTATAATGTCACCATTACATGAGTTGCAGAAAAGCGAAAAAAAAATACAATAAGGAATAAGGAGGCTCACAGTCCTCTAAAAACAAAAAAGAAAGCTTGGGAACACTGATCATCATTGGTCCTCAGCGCCAGGAGCTCTACAATACCCTATGGTTAGTGAGACCAAAATTTGCAAACAAGCTCCTGGTCCGCTGTCGATGCTTAGATCGCCACAGAACCAAGTCTGCAACTAACTCCTAGCTGCATCGACAGGAGTTGACCTCCACGCAGCCGCATCGGCAGGAGTTGATTGAGGACCCGCGTTTAGAGAGCGCGTGGTCCATGGCTACCAGATTCAGAGAGCGCGCGGACCACAACCGCCGAGTACAGTCCCTCCCGGAGGGAGTTGTTTTCAATCGCAAAGAGTTCACTCAGAACAGGGGCTTTTTAAGGACTCCTAAGGGATGAAACTACCAGAGTGTCTGGCAGAGGCGGGCGGATCCTCATGGGTGTGAGGGACGAAAGGCTGGTTTGGTTTCTTTTCTCTTCTTTGGTAGACTCACGCCCCTTATTTATAAGGGGAAGGAGGGCTCGGATTCCAAGACCTCATTAATGAAACGTGGCCTCCCATGCCTCGCGTGGGGCGCGCGTTTCCTATGAGTTGACTGATCGATCTGATAGTGACAAGTGGAGCCATCTGCTCGTTTTCCGCATCGATCGTACCGCCGTACTTACTGCTATTTATGAGCCTCGGAATGTAGGATACCAGGGCGAATAACTATGAAGACCGCTAGGTATCCTCTTTCCAACTCAGGCAGCCCTCATACCACAACATTTAGCCGGACTCAAACAAAAAGAAGCCGGACTCAAAAGGAGAAGAAAGGAGACAACTCGACTGAATAACTTGGCTTTTCATTCAAAGGGAAAAAGGATTACAAGTGAGTCACTTTACATTTCAAAGGATGAAAAAGTTACAACTTGAAAGCAGGAAATACAGAGTATTCAAAAAACTACAAGGACTTCGGCGACTTAATCCGCATCTGTTTCTCCGAAGGGCCGGCGGTCTCAGCAGCAGCCGCGACCGTCTCTGGAGCATCGCCCGCAGCAGGGAGAGATGGAGCACCGTCCAAAAGGGGGTTAGCAGAAGGCGCTTCGACCCGGGGACTCTCAGGCAGTGGGGCAGGACTCTGTTTGGGTTCCGGGCCTGAATATTTCGGTAGGTTCTGATAGACCGGGTGATCTTCAAGAACCCCCACCTCTTTCAATGCGGCCCGGCATCCCTCCTCGAACAGAATGGAGCTTATCGCCTCCACCTGTCTTTCATAGTCCTCCGTGGCCCGGTCCACTCCCTTCTGGAAAGCGGCATGGACTTCGGCCCGCAGCGAAGACTTGAGATCGGCACTCTCCTTCTGCAGCCGCTCCAGTTCGGCACGCTGCCTCGATGCTTCGGCCGCCGACTCTGCCTTTTGTTTTGCCAGCTCGGTCTCCAGTTTGAGGGACCTTTTCGTCTTCACCCGAATCTCCCCCCTCAGCTGGTGCGTCTTCGACGTAAGATCAATGATGCTGGCCAGTGCCACATCCATTTGTGCATTCAGCTCGGCGTTGCTCTTCATCGAGTCCGCCAACTCCTTCCTGAGTTTCTCCCTCTCGGACTCCAGTTGAGAAACCCTGGAGACGTTTTTGTCGCTCCTTTCTAACACCAGCTGGAGCCTCTGAACATTCTGCAAAGGAGAACGAATTAGACAAGAGCAGCCGGAACAAAATCCATCAGAGATGCACCAGGAATACTTACTAGGAGAGCGGCTTGAATCGCCGAGGCCAGCAACTTCTCGTTGTCGGATTTTGCGTGCTGCTCCATGTCGCGCGGGAGGGCGCGGGCTTTGGCGAGAGCCCCGATGACAAGAGGGTTCCCCAATACCTGGTCCTCCACATTCAGGGGCCTCCCGGGCTGAATCTTCAGCCTCGGCCTCCATGTTGCCGGCATGACGGCACGAGACCCGGAGGCCGATCCGGATCCTTGTCCTGAAGGTCCACTGATTTCGCGGACCGTCTCGGCAGCAGCCCTGTTCGCTGGCGCGCTCTTTTCAGGGGGAGCCTTACCTCCAGGAACGCGCGCAGGCGTCTTGCCCTTTAGGGCATGCTCAGCCCCCGAGTCCTTTTCCCCCGCTTTGGACTTCTTTCTGGGCGGAGATGCGTCCCTCGTACGCTTGGGGGAGCGTCTTCGTTCTCCCTCGTTCGGGGCGATGACAAGGGCGGAGGTAACGGCGACACCACCCGAGCCCGAATCCGCGCGGGCGCTGGCGGAGGAAGGTGCTGTGGAGGATGAAGACCCGCGCCTGAATTTGGCCGCCAGATCCTTGGTTTTCGGCAAAGGCAAGTCGCCTTCCATCCCCTCTCCTTGGCCGGATGAATAAGCCTCTACAGCCTCTCTTAAGCTTGATGACCCCGAGCTGGCGGAGGCAGACGCCTCGGCACCGGATGTAACTCGGCTAGCAACCGGATCAGTCAGCAGAATACCCCCGGGCACGGCCAAAGTGACAGAAGGGAAATCAGTCTGCAGCTCGTCCCCCGGCGCTGCCTCGATCCTCTTGTAGTAACCGCGGTACCTCGGCGTATAGCCTAGCAGCTTCCAGGCCGCCCTGTTCTCGTACCCGGTGTACTTTTCGACCTTTTTATGGTCGACGACGTTCTTCTTCCAACCGTCGTGCGCCGCTCGACACTGCCTCTCTCGCAGTTATGCACAATAAAAAAGGATATCAGTTCGGCAATTCAAAGGGTGGACGAAATAGGCAAAATGGAGGGACGATGTTTACTTGGGACGACCCCGACATGGCACGGGACCATGTGCGTCCTGTCCTCACTGGCGCCGAACTCCCAGTCCCTCGAGACGCAAAAGAGATCGTCCTCAGCGTTCTTATTTGAATCCTCCAAGGCCGAAACGAAGCCCTTCCGGAGCTGTTTTACCCGGAGGTAGTAGCTGCCTCCCCCTACCTTGCAGATGTCATGCATCCTCGATGTCGTGCACACCGAGGTTGATCCCTAAAACCTCGTTTAGCTTGGCCGTGCCCATAATAACCTTGTAGTCGTTGGGCATCAACTGACAGGGAGCAAGAGACCAAGCACTGAGGCAGGCCCTAAGCGGGGGTGTAGGGGAAACCTAACCCCACCCTCGATTACAGAAATCAAGGGGAACGGCATCCAGCCACCGGACCAGCAGCGCAGGGCATGGTCGGAGGGAGTCGCCTGCCTGAGGCGGACCCCCTCCGGGATATTATTCGTCCCCCTAAACCTAGCTATACCCTCAGATGTCTCTAACTGGAACCTAGGACTGGCCATTTCTACAACCTAGGAGAGGAGAGGCAAGAAGAGAACCTAGAAGGGAAAAACGCTAAAAAGACAGGGACTCGAGATGACTTACAGGAGAAGAAGAGCGAGCCAGGGACGAGAATCAGCCTGGGCGTGCGATATCCTCGAAGTTTCGCAGTCGTCCTCGCCTGAAAACCTCTGGAAAGATCTTGAGAATGAAGACGAAGAGCAGAATGAAGATCAGAAGTGGAGATAAAGAAAATCAGGAGGAAAATAAAGAAGGTAGAGCAGAAGAAGACGCCCCTATTTATAAGAAAAGGGAAGTTCTCCTTGGGCGCCATTCAGGAATTCGAAGAGGCAGCGTCGCGATTCGCGCCTGTCTCATCAATTTGACGGCACAGTCAGTAATGTGACGACGTGTGTCACTCCCGGCCCGTTTCCCGTGGTAGGCAAGGCGCGATATTAATTACCTCGAAGAGTCGGAACGGCGCTGGGTAATGATCAAACGTCTCCCATCGGACTCTCTAGCTTCCGACCTCTAAAGGCTAGGGCCCCTCAGAAGTCACAAGCTAGGGGGCAATTGTGTGGAGAGATTTTTAAGGCATCAGGATTACACCAACATCGATAATAAACTGCTGTTTAAAGCGCAACCACGTGCAGTCCAAACACACCTCGGCGACAGGATCAAAGCCTTGGCCGAAACCAGCCTAACCTCGGCTATGCAGGCTGACCTCGGCTGTGCGCCTGACCCTGGCTGAGTGAGTCGGGTCGCCATCCAAGATAAATACCATGGTTGCGTCCCTGCTTCCGCCACGTCATCGGACACGTGGCTGAATACGGACACGTGCCAATAGGACAGATGGGCCATCCCAGCCGTCCACAATCTCCGCCAGATCGCTGACAAGGCGGCATCCAGCGGCTGTAGCCAAATCAGGGCAGAGCCCGAGGATGGATCCGATGGGACCTCAACCGCCAAAGACTTGAGACACGATCAGGCCCAACATGACATGCATTTAATGCGATGTGGGCTGATCGGACTGGCATTAAATGCTTCGTGGGCTATGATGGACCCGCATTTATTACTTGGTGGGCTAATATGATCATTCCTATCAAATCTAGGGGCCTACTCCAAGATATCAGGCAGAATCCTCTATAAATAAGAGAACATTCCATAACAAAGGTATGCGTACACACCCTCTCTTGAGCTGTTATTCTGCCTCTCCTCTCCCTCTTCCTCCTCTGTTTAGTTCATACACTAACTTAGGCATCGGAGAGCCTTGCGCCACTCAGGCCAGGGTCCTCTGACCGTTTGTTCCTCCCCTTTCAGGCTTAAAGGCAGCTAACCTTCATCATATGTTTGGATAAGTCCTACCTGGCACCCCATAATCTTGTGAGTTATAGTTTTTGCACTTACAAATACAAATCAGAATAATGAAAGAATGGAAAGAATATATCCTAGACTATACAAGGAAATAAGAAGAGGTAAATAAGCTGTACACATTAGATATAAATCTAGACCATATCCCACGTGTGGGATTTATACATGGGCCTTGATTGGCTGGGCCTTCTTAAGGCCATTTATCTTCTACACTCCCCCTCAAATTGATATGGTAATGTAGAAAACATCAATTTGCTAGTTAGATCATGATGACGTGCTTTGGGAAGTGCTTTGGTGAAGATATCCGCCAACTGGTTAAAAGAAGAGACATGAGGCAGAGTTATCTTCTCAGTAACATGTTGACGGATGAGTGACATTCAATCTCAATGTGCTTTGTTATTTCATGAACGATCGGGTTGTTTGCAATTCTGGTAGCACTGGTATTATCCCCTGTGAGAGGTGTGGAACTACCAACAAGAACACCTAATTCATATAGAAGGCCAGTGCTTTTAAAAGCGCGAGGCGCATCAAGGCGCTAAGGTCTCCTCGGGCCTAGGCGCGAGGCGAGGCGCGGGCTTCATTGAAGCGAGGCGCACATTGTATATAAAAAATATATATTTTGGTATAGACAGATAATTCACAAAATAGAACAAAAGTAAAACAAATTAGAACAAATTAGACAGACAAATAATTGGCAAAGAATATTAGAAAAATTCTAAACGTCATAAAGCATCCATCACTCTAAATGTTAAACATTCAACGGAAGTACCAAAATCCATCAAAAACAATACAACTTTAAAGTCAAAGCAACAACACAAATGCTCCTAAGGAGGACGTAACGGGATTGGTGATAACCTCATTATGTGTTTAAAAAAAAAAGCCCAAGACCAGCCAGACTAGGTCATCTCAAAATCTCAGCATGGGCCCCACTGATGGATGGTTAAGTCGGTGATGGCATAAGCAATTATCAGATGATTCTTTCCCCACCGATTTGATGATGTATTTGAGAAAAAAAAGCCCTAGACCAGCCAGTGCAGGTCATCCCAAAATTTCAGCGTGGGCCCCACTGATGGATAGTCAAAACGGTGATGGCATAAACAATTCCCAGATGATTTGTGCCCCACCGGTTTGTTGATGGGTTTGAAAAAAAAAAAAAAAAAAGAAGGCCCCAGACGCCCCAGATTAGCCAGACCAGGCCATCCCAAAATTTCAGCGTGGGCCCCACTGATGGATGGTTAAATCGGTGATGGCATTAGCATTTCTCACATGATTTGTGCCCCACTGATTTCATGAGCCCCACCAAAAGATGAAAAAGAACGAAAAAAGAAAAGAGGGAGACGAACGAGAATGAACGATAAAGAGGAAGAAAAAAAAAAAAAAACCATACCTATTTCGGTCGTGCGCTTGCCTCTGCTCTACTCCTCGCTGGCTCGCTGCAAGTCGCTGGAATGGGCACTCGCTGCTTGATGGTAGGTGGAGATGAAGATGACGGATTGATTGCATAGAAGAGATGGAGACGATGGGTCGAAGTCTGCTCCTGCTCCTCTTCTTCTTTTTCGCAAGGTGAGTCGCTGCTGCTTCTTTTTTTTTTCTCCTTTCTCCTTTTCCCCCATTTTTTTTTGTCGGATGATATTAGAAGTTATGTTAGAAAATTTTCATTTAGCCCCGTCCATTTCTTTCTTGTTTAATTTAAAGCTTGATGAAAACAGTCAGGCGCACGCCTGCTGCGACTTGAGCCTAGACATGAGGTGCGCGCCTTAAGGGCTTATTGGTCGCCTGTTCCTACTTGCCTCGACTGCCAATAGCTAAGGCGCTACTGTTGAGCCTCACTGCACCTGGCGCCCAAGAGCGCGCCTTTAAAAGCACTGCAGAAGGCGGTGTAGCTAGATGATTTCAGCACTGGCGGATAACATCGCCCGATATTCTACCTCAGCAGAAGACTTTGATACAGTGGCTTGCTTCTTACACTTCCATGAAATCAAAGATTTCTCAAGAAACATACACCAGCCAGTGGTAGACCTCTGAGAGTCCGGACAGCCACCCAGTCAGCATCCGCATAAGCTGATAATTGCAGAGAAGTACCAGAAGGATAGAAGAGACCATGATGAATAGTTCCTTTAACATAGCGGAGTATGCGCAAAGCAGCTGGTGAGGTTTGTGGGGATTGCTAACAAACTGGCTAACCGTATGAACCGCATGAGAAATATCCGGCCGAGTCATACTTAAGTAGAGCAAACTACCAACTATCCGCCGGAAAACAGAGGGATAATCCAGGGGAATGCCATCATCTGAACTGATTTTTTTGTTCAATTTTATAGGCGTATCAAAAGTGTGAGCATCATCAAGCCAGGCCGAAGTGATCAAATCTGTCACATATTTGCGTTGAAGGACCCTAATGCCTGATTTGTTGCGCACAAACTCAATCCTCAGAAAGTAGATGAGAGGACCAAGATCCTTCATTATGAAGTGGCGAGTAAGGTGGTGTTTAAGATCCGTAATGCTGACAGTATCATTGGCACTGATAATCATATCATCAACATAGACTAAAAGGAATGTGTAGCCCTTCGGTGTCCATCGTAGAAAGAGGAAACTATCAGAGTAACTTTGACGAAATCCGATTTGAAGGATTGCTGTCCGGAATTTATCGAACCATGCCCTAGAAGGTTGTTTAAGTCCATAAAGAGGTTTCCGCAATTTACAAACGTGATTTGGAGGACAAGCATATCTTGGAGGAGGTATTAAGTAAACAGTCTCTTGCAAGTCCCCATGAAGAAAGTCATTTTTGACATCCATTTGCCATAGAGGCCAGTTGCGGGCTGCCGCGACACAAAGAAGAGTACAGACAGTGGTCATTGTAGCCACTGGTGCAAATGTTTCCTCATAGTCAATTCCATATTCCTGCTTATAACCCTGTGCGACCAATCTGGCTTTGTAGCGATCAAGACTCCCATCAGAGTATACTTTGATGGAGTATATCCATTTGCTGCCAATCACAGAGGCTCCATCAGGGGCCGGTACCACTTCCCATGTTTGGTTTGCTTGAAGAGCAAGCAATTCCTCATTCATAGCATCCTGCCAGTAAGCAATCTTTGAGGCCTGTGAATATGAGGTGGGTATAGGAGCACTATCCAAGGAAGTAAAAAGAGCAGGAAAACCATAACGGTTGGGGCAACAGAAGGACGACTAGAGCGTCGGAGAGATAATGCTATCAGAAGAAGCGTTATTGCCTGAAGGTTCAGTAGGCGGCACTGGGAGATGAGCAGGAGAGGGAGTCACCATAGGAGGGACCGTGTTACGCCAGACATAGACTTTGGGAAAAGTTGGTGGAGAGTCCGGGAATTGGGGCAGATAGGACACAACAATAGGATGACTATCCAATCGTAAAGAAAAGAAGGGAATCTGTTCCAAGAAAATCACATTATGAGATATTCGTACGCATTTTTCCAATTGATCATAACACAAAAACCCTTTGTATTCATTACTGTAACCCAAAAAGATGCATTTGGCAGCCTACGGTGATAATTTAGTGCGCTCAGTAGGTGGAAGGTGAACAAAGCACGAGCAGTCAAACACACGCAAGTGAGAGTATGAAGGTGTATGACCAAAGAGAACTCTGTAAGGGGTAGTCTTTCCTAGAACAATACTAGGAAGACGATTGATAAGATACACAGCAGTCTGTGTAGCATCACACCAAAATTTGGGAGGAACTAATGATGCAATTAAAAGAATAGGAACAATTTCAAGAATGTGTCTGTTCTTTCTTTCCGCAATTCCATTTTGCTGAGGAGTATGCGGACTAGATTTTTGGTGAATAATGCCTTTATCAAAAAGGAAGGCTGAGAAATCATGAGATATGTATTCTCCACCAGAATCTGATCTAAGAATCTTTATAGCTCTCTGAAATTGGGGTTGGACCATGTTTATAAAATTTTTGAAAAATACCCAGCACTTTCGAATTCAAGCGCATGAAGTAAATCCAAGTATAACGGGAATAATCATCAATGAATGTCACATAGTAATTGAATCCCGTCCTACTTAAGGTATGAGCAATTCCCCAAACATCGGTGTGAATAATGTCAAAAGATTCCAAAGCATGAGAATTATGAATAGAAAAGGGCAAGATATGACTCTTGAGCAACAAGTTTCACACTTTGATTGAGAGAAAGAAGACATTATTTTATTATCAAAAGTAGAGTCCAAACAACCAATCTTAAACAAGGAAATTAAATGAGCATTATTCACATGACCAAGACGTTTTTGCCAAACAGTCCACAATTTATTTAAATTATTAGAAGAAGAAGCAAAGAAGGAATGATGTCCAATGTTCAGCAAAAAAGACGCCCATGTTTACTCCCCGTTGCGATCACCTTCTCAGTTTGTCGCCCCTGTATAACACAACCAGAGGAAGAAAAATGAATAAGATATCCATCATCAATAAGTTGTCCTACAGAAATTAAATTGGCTGATAATTTTGGAACAAAATAGACATTGGGAAGGGTGATGGATTGGCCAGAGACACTAGATAAAGTAATGGTACTAACTCCAGAGATGAGAAGTTGGTCGCCATTAGCAGTGGTTATTTTTTCTTTTCCAAGATAAGGGTGGGAATCTGTAAAGCTATGTTCTACCGATGTCATGTAATTTGAGGCTCCTGAATCTAAAAACCATGTGGATGGGGTGATGGAAGAAGAAGTAGAGGCTGAAGAAAGAAAGGCGGGAAATGCTATAGGAGAATGAGTTTGATACCGACCATTAGTAAATCCATATATGCATATGCTGAGGTGACTGTGTTTTGAATCAGCTCTTGAATTTGGGCAGGAGTCATGAATACAGCCCCAAATGAAGTGCTTCCTTTATCAGATAATGGTGCTTGAGCTTAGAATGCAGTTGGAATATTGTCTTGGCAGATTGGAGGGAGGCTTCTTTGGTTGTGTCTCATTCCTTCGCCGCAGGCTGCGGCAGTCATCAATAAGATGATCAAACCGTTTGCAGTATCGGCAAACCAACTTCTTGCGGCAATTCTTGGCAATATAACCGAAGCCTTTGCATTCATAGCATTGAATAAGCTTCAGATTGGGGGTTGCTAGAAGAGCTGAGTCAGCCGGAAGGGGTGCAAGGAAGGCCTTTGGTTACTCAAGAATAGCACGCTTTGAGGTGAGACGAAGTTCTTCGCAAAGGACTTCTTGAAAGCAGGTATCAAGATTAGCAGACTATGATGCACGGATACTTCAAAATGGGTAACGTATCGTGTCGTATCGTATCCGATACTTTACTTTTTATGTGTAAAATCCATGTCCCTGCCGTGTCTATGGCGTGTCCTCGCCGTATCCATGACGCATCAGTGCATCATAGTTAGCAGAAAGTTCTCTGTTCATGAGGGCAGACCGAACCGATTCAAAGTTTGGTCGTAGATTCATAAGAAACTGGCTAATGTGAGTTTCTTCTTGTAATTTAAGAGCTAAGGATAGAAATCCAGGAGAGACTGTCTGGATCAACATGGAATCTCTTTCGGTCCATAAGGTGAGGAAGCCATTAAAATATTCTTGCACAAATTTATCCCCTTGAGTAAATTTAACAATTTCACTATCTAAGTGAAACTTCCGGGCTTTATTGGTTTGATGGTGGATCTTCTTGAGGTGAGCTCACATATCTGCTGCTGTAATATAGGCTTGAAGAGCCACTGCAAGGGAGGAATCAATTGAGTTAAGTATTCAAGTAAGCACTTTGGCATTTTCCTTGGACCAGGTGGCTAAGGCTTTGGAGTCCGTGGTACTTGGAGTAGGAGGCTTAGTTACTGTTCCATCATGACCACCAAATCGCCCTTGTCCTTCTACACTCAAATGGAAGGATCTGGACATATAATTATGCCCATTAAACTTAATGGGGATAACTCATATTTTTCCATGTTCTCAAAGGCAGGAGAATGTGTCACAGAGAAGGATAAAGCAGAATTTCAGCAATTCATCAGTGCTGATTGTCACCAAACACGCCGAAACAGCAATTCTGCTGCCTTTGAGACAGAAGTAAGCAGCCAAAAGAATCTGAAATCTGGTTCCGATTCGTTGTTGAAGCAGTAGGAAGATTTCCAACCAAAAACAGACCCAAAACTGGGCCCAGAAAGGGCTGACAACCCCCTTTTAGGGTGCTGGAGTGGGCACGTGGGGCCAACAAAGTGATCAAAACTCTGATCAGTGATCACACTCCTCTGTGTGATATTTTTGACTGTCTTTCAGATCAGGTTGCATACCAATCTGATGAAAATCCGCAAGATGGGACATATCTGATGAAAACTATCCTGAAAAACTACGAAATCACAAGAAGTAGATGGCCTACCTCAGATGTGCCAAAAATTCTGAAAAAATAACCAGAATTCCTAGATAATATGGACGACGCTTATGGTGGTGGTTGTCTGTGATATTTGGAGGATCGGATGATGGCCCACCTTGATCTCCTCTCTGCAGAATGTTGACACAGTGAAGGGTTCTCTTTCTAGAACCTTGAGAAAAGATTGCAACTGAGGCAGTTGAGATGAAGAGATCCACAGAGCTCTGATACCATTTTATAATCTATGGAAGAAGAAGAAGAACAATGGAGAGAAGGTTGTGCATCCATTGATGATCGACAGTCTATTTATAATCATATTAGACCTTAATCAAGGCTCTAAATCTGTTAAGATTGCAAACCAGAATAATGAAAGAAAGGAAAGAATACAAAATAGAATAATGAAAGAATGGAAAGAATATATCCTAGACTATACAAGGAAATAAGAAGAGGGAAATAAGCTGTACACATTAGATATAAATCTAGACCATATCCCACGTGTGGGATTTATACATGGGCCTTGATTGGCTGGGCCTTCTTAAGGCCTGTTATCTTCTACACTTTTCCCAATTGAACGTCATAAAACTCCTCTTTGGAACTTATGTGTTCTCATTTGTTTCCTCCTGCTTGATCTGGTTATACTGTTATAGTATGTATATTCCTTGGTTTTGTTTAAAGCTACCGTACTATTGTTTCTTTTCATACTTTTCTTTTGATTGCCCATGTTGGGATGGGTGTCAGAATACCCTATCATTATAAGACGAATAATTTGGCTCTATGTTTTGTAATATGCAGAGTTCTTGGGTTTCTGATGAGGAATTTCGTATGGGCTTTGTTGATCTAAAGCCTGCAGCATCTCCTGCAAAACCATTAGCTGGTAATTCGGTAACTTTGCCAAATGGTTCATCCCTTCCCCAGACTGAAAATGCAGCTCTGCGGAATGTAGCTTCAGGAACCCAGCTTATAGAATCTTCAAATTCTCTAAAGGAGCAGATATCACGCAGCAAACCTGTAGATGGGAGGACAGAACGATCTGAAAGCAACACACTTGCGAAGGCAGATTCAGGACAACTGAAACTGAGAGGTGGGGCATTAGCAAATGGGGCAGACATGCAATCTGTGCCTTCAACTATGATACAATCAGGAACTTCTAGACCCTCTGGAACTCAAAAGAATACAGATGAACTTGCTAGAGGCCATTTGGATGAAAATAATGCGAAGATTGCTCCAAAGGGTGCTGTGGAATCTGAGGTATGATTTTCATTGTGGACAAGTTCTGCTACTATTGACAAGGAGATGTACCTTTCAAATAGAAGTAAAAAGGAATGACAAGGCAACAGGACATTTGTATTGATAGTTGTTTTTGACTGACAAAATGGCATCGTGCTTTCACTGGATTTGTAAATTACTGACACTGCGGAACATACTTAGTTTTTAACATAATGATGTGACTGAGAAATTTATGACATGTTTTCACTAATGTATTTTTGCTTTTGTTATGGAATTATTATTATTTTGTATCATTGATAATTAGAAGCATGTATAACAACTGCTGGAGATGAATTTTTGTTGTCGATGTCATTTTTACTTATTATGTCTTGTTTTCTCTGTAAATTAGAAGCACGTCTTTCCACTCTTACTAATTATAGTTAACTATCTTTAACGCTTGTTAGGCAAAACCACCAGTCAAACGCTCAGCACAGGCCGGATCTCTTTCAAAACAACAAAAGCAAGATTTGACGAAAGAGGATTTTAAGACTGGGAAATCTGCTAGCCGAACATTGGCTTCTTCCTCTGGTGACAGAGAGTTCTCAGCTCATCCTTCAGAAGCTAGGCAGGGAGGAGCAGGTAACTCTTCTGTAACTGCTACCAATGGCAGCACAATTTCTGTCTCTGCAAAGGCCTCAAACACATCTCTGAGAACACCCATGGAGGGGGGAGCTATTAAATCTGCTGACCTTCGGTCTTTTGGTAGAAAAGAATCAAATGAAGCTGAAATTCTTGACGTTTCAAGGTCTGCCTCATCTCGACCTTCTAATTCTCCTCGTCCAGATGATTCTTCCATTGCTTTGAAATCCATGGACAAGCAACAAAAGCGAACTAGTCCAGCTGAAGAGCAAGACAGACTGAACAAGCGCCGAAAGGGAGATGCTGACATTAAAGATGTAGATGGGGAAGTTCGCTTCTCTGACAGAGAAAGAACTGCAGATGCCCGGGTAGTTGACAAATCTTACCCTTTGGATCTTGACAGGTCTGTAAGTGAGGAACAAAGTCTGAATAGGTCCACAGATAAACTCTCTGATAGATTAAAAGACAAGGGTAATGAGAGATATGACCGGGACCACAGGGAAAGGGTGGAACGTCTAGATAAGTCACGTAGTGAAGACATTCTTGCTGAGAAATCAAGAGACAGGTCGATAGAAAGATATGGAAGAGAGCATTCAGTTGAAAGAGCGCAGGATAGAGGCACAGAAAGGAGTTCTGATAGGGTGGGTGACAAAACTAAGGATGACAGAAATAAAGATGATCGGAATAAACCTCGGTACAGTGAGGCATTAACAGAAAAGTCACATCTCGATGATCGGTTTCATGGGCAAAATTTGCCTCCGCCACCACCTCTGCCTCCCAATGTTGTTCCCCAATCAGTTGGTGTTAGCCGAAGAGAAGAAGATGCTGAGAGAAGGGTCAACAGCACTAGACACATGCAGAGGCTATCTCCTAGACATGAAGAAAAGGAGCGTAGGCGGTCAGAGGAAAATTTGCCAGTTTCACAAGATGATGCAAAGCGTAGAAGGGAAGATGATTTTCGAGAAAGAAAGCGTGATGAACGAGATGGGCTGTCAATGAAGGTATGACTAAAGCAGTAAAGCTACATATCCAAATTTGAGGCATTGTTTGGGTCACAAGTTGCTCTTTTGTATATAAAGTTCATTACCCTGTGTGGGTCCCGCCTGAGGGAGTCCAAACTGGAGACGAACCTAACCTTTGACAATTTTGCTCAAAGTGGCTGCTCTCAGGTCTTGAACCTGCGTTATTACCAATTGCACCCGAGACTTTTACCATTGCACCTGCTCTTTTGTATATGCAGAACATTTTCTTATGTACCCCTCATCCACACCTTAAAATCAGCCTGCTGGTATCATTTTGTTCCCTGTAATTAACTTCTCTAGTACTATTTTTTAGCATTATACACTTGTTTGGTCTAGCTTCTCTACTTTGGGCACTTTGAAACCTCAATTCTTTTTCTTGCCAATTGGACTATTAAGCCTACAATTTTATCCATGAAATTGCTACAAATGGTACCTTTTGTGCCATATGCCATTTTCAGTTTTGGATAGGATTCATTCACTGCAACTATCAAATTGACCTTTTAGTAAATGCTGTTGAAACCGGTGAAAATAAGCTTCCAACATGGTGCATTTGTATGCACCACAAGTAGCCAATTGTTCGGATACTACTTTTCAATTCTGTTAAACTTTTAAGAATCACCCAGATCCGCTATTGGAGCATTTGGACTTGTCGCGACTTGGCCGAGTCTTATGTGACTCAGCAAAAATTTGGTGTGCTTTAGCTTTTTGAGCAAGCTTGTGTTAGCTCATGGGATTTAGAAATTGGCCAAGTCCACCTTACCGAGTCATTTCAGACTCAATACCTACTGAGTTGCTGGGATTCGGTCCACTCTTGTGTGACTCGGCAGTCTCAGTATGGTTTTGCTTTTTGACTTGGATTTGTGGTGGTACAGTCCAAGATATAGAACCATGCTTGTGTCTTTGTTTCCTTGCATGTGGCTACTAACACAGTTTGCTGTTTTTCTTTTTCTTCAGGTGGAGGAGAAGGAGAGAGATAAGGGGAATCTATCGAAGGATGACTTGGATGGCACGGCAGCATCCAAGAGGCGGAAACTTAAAAGAGAGCCTCCTCCATCAGCCGAAGCTGGTGGTGATTATCCACTGGTGTCCCCTTCACCACCACCGCTTGCAATGGGAATCTCCTCACAGTCATATGATACTAGAGAGAGGGGTGATAGAAAGGGGGCAATGATGCAGCGGAGTGCTTACATGGAGGATCCTGTGCCGCGGATGCATGGCAAGGAAGCTGCCAGCAAGATTGGCCGTCGAGATAATGACCAGTATTGAGAATACTTTAAACCACACTCCTTTATCTTTATATTTTCTATTTACAAGCTGCCTAGCCTGGTGTTGCTTATTTCTTGCTGATCTCTAGCATCTCCATCTGAGACCAACACCATCTTGGATAATGACCTTCAATCCAGTCTCTTTTTGAAGGGCTATTGCATGTAGCTCAAACTGGCTGTTCAGATCAGTTACATTGATGTCAGAAATGGTCTCCAAATGTTTGTCGGGCGGCCATCGCATAGGCAGGATGTGTTTTGACCGATAGCCCAGTACCATTGGTCCTCATCAGTGTTTCAGTACTGGATTGGGCCATCTGGTTGGACTGGTCATTCAATTTTGGTGCTTTGAACGGTTTGACTTGAATCAAACTGTTTGTCATATAAGTTGGGCTGAACTATTATAACATTGCTTCGGATTGTCATCTAACTTTGGCATTCATGGTGGAGATGCAAGGAACAAGCAATCTTCCAAGCATTTAACTCTCCTGACTGAGTAATAAGTAATAGAGTTCTCCCTGCTTGAGTCAGTATGTACCATGCATATATGTCCTAAATTCATGACCTTAACATTCTCAATTCAGGGTTTATGACCGGGACTGGGATGAAGAAAAGCGTCAGAGAGTCGAACCAAAACGCAGGCATCGGAAGTAGAAATTAGAGGAGATGGGGAAGCTCTGTGTGGATTCTCAAGAGAAGAAATTATTAATGCACCCCCAAGCCAGCGTTTTGTTAGCATTGAGATCACCAATCTCATTCCTGGGTGCTTTGCTTCCACCACTGTAAATGATTTAAATGATGAATGAGAGTTGGCTAAACTGCATGCATTTTGAAGTCAAATGAATTCAAATGAAGAATGCATACATGCATCTATCCGCTCCCCTGGAGAAAAGCCTTCTGGATTTGAGTTGAAGCTCAAGGAGAGGGAGTTGAAATAGTTACTAAATATATACACCCTTGGATGTACATTAAATCTGCGGTTCGTCTTTTCAAGCTGATTGGCAGGCGAAATCTTGTTTGTTATAACCAGTGCAGTATGTTATAATTCAGTGTCTGGGCCGAAGGCTGATACCATGATTGATAATACGAAGGATTGCATTTTTGAGTTGAATGAGGCTCTCTTAGTTTGGTATTTTCCATTAATTTTATTTTATTTTATTTTATTTTATTGAAAGTGGTGATAGTTTAGAAGAAAAGTTCCTCGAGTCGGGAGATTGTAATTGTGAATCGACTCAAATCACTGTATATGACTTCACTGAAAGGATTTTTTTCTCTGGACTTGAGCTTATAGCTATGTTTTGTACATGGGCCGACTGGGACACTCTGATGCCATATCATGGTCCCCAATTAGAAATGTTTTAAGTGGCCTATTTGATTTGGGCTAGTGAAATCACAGGTAAAAGCAGAACGCAAATGCCTACTGGGGCTGGGTGAATTGAAACCTACTCAGGTGACTCTTCAACTTGCCAATTAATATGTCAAGAAACCGTGTGGAGTAGTAGATGTGCTAGTTTAAATCGAAAAATTCTAATTGGTTTGGACGCTCAACCAGCGCACACAAGCACTCAAATTCCGGTAATTCTTAATAGACCTTTTGGGTGCGTTTGGCACTGTGCCAATCGGATGATCACATGTTTCAACAAGATGAGCATCAAGAAAGAACATTTGGTTAGTGTAAATCACTATTTCAAATTTTGTTCTAGATTGAAGTAATATCAAAATCTTAATCCGCTGGCATTATAAAGTTAGAAAAGAAAACTATACGTTCTTTTATAGAAATAACTTGCTGCAACTGTTGTTTCATACTTTTCTCTCGTCTTTTAAAGAAAGATCATTTAAAGAGTCCAAATCTTCTCACTTATCTTAAAGGTAGGCTCAATGTTTATAACCTCAAAGAAAGTGGCTCTATTTTGTAAATCCTAAAATGGGTCACACGGTCACAATCGCAAAAGGTAGGCCAATATTATAGTTCTTATAATGGTGCGACTACATTATAAGGCCTCATTCCAATTTCTAAGGTGGACACCATGTTCTAAATTCTTAAGGTTGTTCACATGTCCACAATCACAAAAAGGAGGCCCCACTTTGTATTTCTTAAAAGGTTGGTCATATGATCACAATCACAAAAGGTGGATCCGAGCCACATTGTGAATCTTATGAATGTTGTCCCATGTTCTAATTTCTAAGGTGGGTACCACATTATAATTTTTAAAGGTGGGTCCTGTGTTCACAATCAATAAAAAAGATGGCCCCACATTATAATCTCGCTCACATTGTAAATTCTATGAATGTGGGTCACATGGTAACAATCACAAAGGGTGAGCCCACATTATAATTCTTTTGAATGTAGACCCCATATTCTAATTTCTAAAGTTGTAAATGATATTGTAATTTCTAATGGTGGGTCTCATATTTACATTCACAAAAGGTGGCCCCACATAATTCCTATAAAGATGGGTCAACATTGTAAATTCTATGAATATGGGTCCAATGTTCTAGTTTTTTAAGGTGTGTGCCATGTTATAATCTCTACGGGTGGGTCCCATGTACGACAATAATGGTGCTGCAAACAGTAAAAGGTGGGACCCACATTGTAAATCCTATGATTCTCTTGTTTCTATTTTGTGGAACAAAACTTTAATAATGTTACCAAATAAGTTTTGTACAGCATATAATGAGCAAAGCAATTTAATATAATGTTACCAAATAAATTATGCAGTATAGTCTCAGCACAATATGATCTAAGCACAAATTTGGGAACAACATGAGAACCATGCCTAACGCGCCCTCCCTCTCCATATCAAATGCACTAATTAATTGTCGGGAAGCCTTCATCTAGCAATATGACAATCGAGGTAAACATCTTCAATATTTGCAAACAGCTATGGGATGCTGATAATGAGACTTTGTGGGTGGTTGTTTGAGCTGACAAACACCCGGAAATTGCCCGAAACTATGCGTATGTTGCAAACCTAAGTCAAGTGTATGTGACTACATTCTCAAATGTCATATTACCATCAGAAACACCAAGGCACCTGTTAGGCTGTTACCAAGGGCATTTGGGATCTTAGGAACGCATAGGGTATAATAGTACTGTATTGTCGTACAAATGGCAGTCCAAGACCAAGGTTGGCTATTCATAATGGTTTCCTTGAATATTATCTGTGTGGGGATGTTTCCCAAAGCACTGGGATTATATTAGTCTCGGCATTAGTGTCGGCTAATCATGTCTCGACCTCGGCTACGCGTATCACGGTAATGCTACCAAGGTGCTATCCGAAGATCGAGATCGTTCCCGGTCTCAGACACTCCTGACCCCGGCACCGGATCCCCACTTCGGTCACTCCTAACCTCGGCACAGCATTTTCACCTCGGTCACCCCCGACCTCGGCACAGTGCCTTCACCTCGATTATGCATCTCGGCAACAGAGCTGGACTGCTAGCCCAGATGGATACTGACAACTGTACTTTCACGGATTTCCAGCTCAATCTGACAAAACCATCTTGGCCGCCAATCACCCCTGGCAAAACGGCCTCCAGCGGCTACGTCCCATCAGAGTATGGCTCTAGGCCAGGCCCGATGGGACTAGGCCCAAAAGTCAAAAAGGGTAAGCCCCGATTAGACCAGCATTTAATGCATAATGGGCTGATCGGACTACCATTTAATGCGTAGTAGGCTGACGTGACAGCACCCCTGGGAGTGATAAGACTTCATCATGAGCCCCACCATGCAACATAGCTTCCTCCTCTATAAATAGAGGAGCCCTCTCCATCCCAGGTAACATACGATCACAACAAGGGAATTGTTACTCTATCTCTCTTCTTCCTCACCTCCATCCTACTGTTTAGTTCTCATACTGACTTAGGCATCGGAGAGCCTTGTGCTGCCCATAGCCAGGGTCCTCTGACTGTTTCATCTTCTCCCCTTTCAGGTTTCCAGGCCACTCTTCATCATTAAAGGAGCATTAAGCTCACCCCAATCCTCCTTACAAAGTCCGTAATATTTAGGCACTTACAATTGATGTCGTCTGTGGGGACGCATTAACCCAATCTTCCCAAACACAATCCAAACACCATGCCTCCCAAAGCTAAGAAAGGCGGAGAATCCTCAAAGGCGATAATCCAGCAGGCACTACCCCCGGGCCCGTCGTCTGTCGCTCCTCCTCAGAGGCGACCCGAGGCAAGGTCTGGCGCAGTTGCAGTCGAGGAACACCCTGACGCACGCCTCTTTGTCCAGGTCCTATTCCTGAAGCAAGTCGAGGATTTATCCCCGGAGGAGGAGGCTACGCCTTCCTGGCGAGATGAACAGCGGCAAGAGCGTCCTCAAAAGGACAAATCTGTAGCAGTCAGTAAGTCCCACCATTCCCATCACCAGGCTAGTGATGGAGATGTCGCGGCCCAGAACATTCTTATCCAGGAGCAATAAAAGTTGATTCGGCAGCTCCAACAGCAGCTTCAGCAGCGACCTGGGCACAAGGCAAAAGCTGGCCCTCGACCTTCCAAAAGTAGGCCGACCTCAAGAACCGAGATCGACCTCAGGCAACACCTCGAGCACAAGAGGCAGCACCGGGCTCAGGATGAGGGCTCCAGCAACAGTCACTCCAGGAGAAGGTCAGAGCCCATCTCGGAGGACAAAGAATACGAAGAAGCGCGGCTTGACAAGCTTGTCAGGCAGGCTATCCGGCGCAATATGGAAGTAGCCGGCCTCTCCCGCAATCATCTAGATTCGTACGACTCCGGGGACGCCGGCGCGTCTCCCTTCTCTCGAGAGATCAAGGACTTCCCCCTTGCCCAAGAGATTCAGCGTCCCGAGGTTCGTCCACTATGACGGCACCTCAGATCTGGCACCGCATCTCCGACATTTCACCCAGAAGATGTTGGTGTGGGGCGATGTTGACCATTTGAACTGTAGAGTTTTTTCGACGAGTCTGGGAGACCTCCCCCTCAAATGGTTTTACAGTCTCCCAGAGGGATCGATCTCGAGTTGGCGCCAGTTGCGGAACTCCTTCCTGGGAAAGTTCCAGGCCCACAAAAACCATCTTCCACCCGTGCTTTCATTATCACTTTAATGCACTAAGTAACACCGACCCTTAGGTGTTAGTGACTGTGACATCATCCACCCTTCTACGTGACTCCCTAGGCCTTACGGCGATAGCCTCCTAGTGGACTCCCTATGATTGACAGTGGCACACAGGTCCCTCACTCTCTCCTAAGTTAAGTTAGCTTAGTGTGTATCCATCCCCAAATGTGCCCTAAGCGATTGTTGGTTTTAAGATGGGCCTGACGGACGATAGCCCACTTCTCTAGGTGATCTTTCCCTAGATCGATCGAGTGCCTTAGTCCTCCCATCTTTAGACCAACGTTATAGTGGGCACCTAGGCTTTCATTTTGAGCATCATGTCGCATGTGCTTTTGACCCTTTTTCAAGCATCCTTACATGCATGTTTTCAAATAAAGCCTACCCTTTCCCCGCCAAGGGATTTGAGGAGGGTATCCGATGAATGGAGTTGATCCCCCTGAGTGAATATTGGCACCCAACCCCTTTTTACTTATTTATTTATTTATTTTTCATCAATTTCTAGTATTTTCAATTTTTTTTAGCTGAATGAAATAGATAAACAGTGCTTGACTTTTCTTTGGGATTGCAAATTGATGATAGGAATTCCTTTATTGCATGCAATGATTGATTATACATTTAGTCATCATTTCTATCGGATTTGGAGTGATTTTATGCTATGTCTCATATTGAAATCTTGTGTATTTGGGGCTATGATAATACACTACTGAACCCAAGTTTAGAATCTCTGAACCAGTTAAAATATATAAATCAGACTGCAGCAGATTTTGAAAACCTGTACACTGTCTTCAAATCCCTGATTCATTGATTTCTAATTTGAATAAAAACTCACTGATTTTTCTAAATACTCTCATACCAGTTGTCTTTCAGTGAGATTTGGTTTCAACTGATTTCGATTTTTCAAGAAATTAATTAAAAATCGGACAAGCGGGCCTGAATCATGGACTCTGCACTGCAGAAAACTCAACATGTTAACTGGGATTTGTGCAAATAACCACAACGGCTTCTGTTCATTGAAAATCCATAAAAAAAATCAAATGAGCTTCCCCTTTGGGTCCATTAACTCCCATAAAAATTTCAGATTAATTGGAGCTTTATAGAATTTATCATAATTCAGAGTGTGGACCGCGGTCATGGACCAAATTCTACAGTGCAGAAAATCCTGCAGGTTAACTTGGACTTGTGCGCATAATCATGAAGGGTTATGTTAATCCAAAATTCATGAGAAATTTACAGGAGACTCCTATTTGGGTCCATTAAGTCTCATAAAGATTTTAGACTAATTGGAGTTCTATAAAAATTATAAGAATTTGGAGAGTGGACCTGCGTCATAGGCCAGATTGTACTGTGCAGGAATTCCAGCATTTTTATTCAGACTTGTGTCCACTATTTCATAAGGTCTCAATACTCAGAAAAATCCAAAATTAAATATGGGACTTTATCAACATATAAACTGACCCCATATAAAATTTGAACCAATCTGAGTTGCAGAAAAATTATTAAAAATTGGGCAACAAAGCATGCAGCAACCCATAGAATTTAGGATTATGTTACCTATTTCATATTTCAGCTATTTTTTTTTCTTTTCTTCCAAATGCATGGAACTTAGTCTCCTCACTCATCTTGAATTTTAAAGATGGACTGAACCCCCCATAACAAATGACCCAAAATAATATTGATAAGACCATCACACGTCGCCGGCGGTGTTGTGATGAGTGGGACCCCTTAATTTCCCGCATGGAGGCGATCAAACGGAGTCATGGCCGTTTACTATGACTGGCGATCACACATATTACCATTCTGAGGATTTGTCGGGAATTCTCAGAACTAGTCAGTACTTTCAAGTATCGCTCTATATAACACTGTGTTTCCACCCACAACGGGTCCGGAAATCACATCCGACACCCGTGACAAAGAAAAACGGGCAGATTAGGGTCTGTATTGATTATAGAGACCTGAATGGCGCATGACCTAAAGATGAATTCCCGCTCCCCATACCAAAGGTAATGATTGACGATTTGACAATACCTGCGTATTCGAGCGAATGACATTCATGGATGGCTTCTCTGGCTACAATCAGATAAAGATGCATCCTGAAGATGAAAAACACACATCCTTTTGGACCCCATTTGGCGTGTATTGCTACACTGTCATACCATTTGGTCTGAAAAATGCTGGTGCCACATATCAGAGGGCCATGATGAAAATATTCCAAGATATGCAGCACAAAACGGTCGAATGTTACGTTGATGACCTCGCCGTCAAAAGCAAAAGAAAAGAAGACCATCTCAAAGATCTTCGAGAAGTCTTCCTCCGGCTTCGCAAACACAAACTGTGAATGAATCCTCTGAAGTGCATCTTCGGCGTCTCATCGGGAAAGTTCCGTGGATTTCTAGTTTGGAAAGCTGGAATAGAGCTTGACCCTATAAAAGTCAAGGCTATCCTAGAAATGCCCTCTCTAAGAACCTTGAGAGAACTCAAAGGGCTTCAAGGGAGAATGGCCTACATCAGACGGTTCATCTCCAATCTTTCGGGGAAATGCCGTCCATTCTTCCGATTGATGAAAAAATGTGTAAACTTTGTCTGGGATGCTGACTGTGAAGCTGCATTCCAAGATATCAAGTCGTACTTGACCAAACCTCCAGTGTTAGCTGCTCCTACCTCTGGAAAACCATTCATCTTGTACACAAGAGCCTTTAATCACTCACTAGGCGCTCTACTTGCACAAGAAAATGATAAAAGAAAAGAAGTTGCTCTATACCACTTCAGCCGCAAGCTAGTAGGTGCAGAGAATCGCTACTGTCCAGTCGAAAAAGAATGCCTTGCAGTGATGCTCGTCGTACAAAAGCTACGTCACTACTTGCTTTTCAACACAGTCTACCTGGTCTCGACGATCAACCTCTTGAAGGTCCTTGTCACAAAAGCAGGTTCTCTCAATGCTCGACTGGCAAAATGGTCTATTCTTTTGTCACAATTTAATATTAGGTATATACCACAAAAAGCGATCAAAAGGCAAGCTCTAGCGGACTTTCTCGCAGAGCATCCATTTCCTAAAGATTCTCCACTCAGAGATGATCTCCCAGACGAACCAATCTACAATGTGGATACTTTCTCACAAAATGCCTCTGGGACATGTACTTTGATGGTGCAACCAGGGCAAATGAAAAAAGACAGCTGATCTCGGGAGTTGGCATTCTCTTTGTTAGCCCCGACAAATACATGATTCCACACTCTTTCTCGCTACTGGAACCATGCACAAACAATGCAGCTGAATATCAAGCTCTAATCCTAGGATTGGAACTCGCCATAGAATTTGGCATCACTATGCTGGAAGTCTTTGGAGACTCCCAACTGATCGTCAACCAGATGAATCAGAGATTTGAAGTCAGGAAGCCTGATCTACTGCCGTACTACAACAAGGCACAATCGCTTGTGCAAAAGTTTGACATCTGTCACATCACCCACATTCGTAGAGGTGAAAACATACGTGCAGATGCACTGGCCGGACTTGCCGCATCTATGGCAATCCAGGAAGGGGAAAGCATGCAAATCATAGTGTACGAGAGAAGAATCATCCCTCCTCTTAACACACACCAAGCAGTTGCTAAATGCCACCGAGTGGTTGGAAGTCGGATCTCTATCCTTCAACCTTCAATTGGCGACTGGAGGGATCCGTTCATTGATTACACTATGTTCGGAATCCTACCTTAAGATCCAAAAGAACGGGTAATCATCCAAAGGCGAGCCCTGTGAGACCCCGACCCCCAATCCCTCTGTTTAGTATTGTTTTAATCGTGGTTTAACTTGTTAAGTGAGATTTGATTTAGTTTGACCTTGTTTTTGAGTTTGACTAGATTTTTCCATAGCCTTTGAGATTTTGAGGACCGTTGACTTTGGTTTGACCCGGTCCATATGATATGTATTTTTATGATAAACTACTTCTGATTTCTAAAAATTCTGAATTTGGTGTATTTTGACTCATTTTATGAAGTTTAACAACTTTCATGTTTTGACCATTTTGATTCGATGATCAGAAAATGCGTTTTTCGAGAAAAAGGGCAAAACTGACTTTTCACATTAAATCTGTCCATGAATTTCGAAAATTTCAGAAATTGGGGAAAATATACTTTTTGCAAAGTAGAAATTTCACTGATCGTTTTTGTCTTCTTCGTCGTTTTCGTTCGGGGCCCGCAAATGTGAGTTTTAGCCTTGTGAAGATTGGGGCCCACAAAACCCACCTTATAAGAGGAGGAACCCTCTTCTTCTCTTTCATTTCCTCTCCCTGCACGGTTTGGAGCAAGAGCTCTCTCCCTCTCTTCCAGCAATTTTCTCTCTCTTCTGAAACTCTCATTTCTTGGAGTTTTCTTGGAGGAATGATCTCCTAAAGTTCTTCCTCTCCATTCAAGCTTTCCAAAGATGCCTTTTTCAAGGATTTTGAGCTAGGAGAGACCTCTCATCCAAGCTTTTCTTCTTCGTTTGGGCTTTTCAAGGTTTGCATTGGCTTTCCAAACTTTAGATCTTTGTTTTCCTCTTCATTTAGAGTGTTTTCATCACTCATGCAAGAGCTTTCCTTGGAGATTTGAGAAAAATGGTTTTTAGGGTTTTCCTTGGAAATTTGGGGTTTTTGTAGATTGGGAGCTTGAGGTCCTAGAGCTTGGTTTGTGGAGTCTCATTTATCTCATTTGACTTAAGGCAAGTGGATTTCCAATTAATATGATGATTTCTCTCATTTGGTTCTATTTTATGATTTTTGATCTTATGGGTTAATCTTCTTTGATTTATGGATCTACTGTGATGGGATGGACCATTGTTACATTGATTTCAATATATATTATTGTTTACAATGCATGGGAAGTTTGCTTTCATTTTGGTTTTAGAAAAAAAAATTGGACTTCTTGTGTTAAAGGTAAGTGTTCATGGGAATGGAGAAAACTTTGATTTAAAAAGTATGGTGTTTGATCAATTGGAAGGATCTTGAATGGTGATTTTGATGATTTGGAAGGTCAAGGAAGGGCCCATAAGATCTAGGAAATTTGTGTGAAAGATGGGAATGAAAAAGACCTCAAAAAAATGGAAAAAAGAGGGAAAGAAGCCAGCGAGCCGGACTGGACAGAGCCCAGTCCGCTCGAGCGACCCAGTGGGCCGCTCGAGCGGACCAGGTTCTGCCTGGTCCTCGCTCGAGCGACCCACTGGGCCGCTCGAGCGACCCAGGCTCTGTCTGGGCTTCGCTCGAGCGGACCTTGGGTCGCTCGAGCGAGGCCCAGCTCTGCCTGGGGTCTGGTTCAGGTCTGAGTTAGGGACTGTTTTGGGCCAGATTTCAGGGCTTCCTTGGGCCTGATCCAAGGTCAGTTTTTGGGCCATTCCAAGACCTGATGTTGGGTCATTTTAGGGCCTGATATTGGGTTGACTTAAAGTCTGTTTTGTGGGCCTGGTTCAGGTTAGTCTTGGGCTGTTTTTAAGACCTGTTTTGTAGGTCATTCAAAGATTAGTTTTGGGCTGATTTTAAGAATTGTTTTGTAGGCCATCCAAGATTTGTTTTGGGCTGTTTTTAAGACCTGTTTTGTAGGCCATTCAAAGATTAGTTTTGGGCTGATTTTAAGAATTGTTTTGTAGGCCATTCAAGGAATAGTTTTGGACTGTTTTAAGGATTGTTTTGAGCCATGTTTAAAGGGCTGTTTTGGGTTAAATGAGTAGACTGTTTGGGCTCCGTTTAAGGCCAGCTATGGGCCTGTTTTTAAGAGTTTTGACATTACTTTTGATACTTGGAAATTTGTGAAATGGGAATGATGTGAGAATGAGTGTATGTGAAATTACCCGGGAATCGTTCGAGTCTCAATGCGCACTTTATCATTTAAATATTATGGATTTTCATTGGCATCAAACGCACTTTTTATTAATCAATGTTTAAAGGTTAAATGTGCATTGAGATGGTTCCTTGGCAAGGCATTAAGTCATTCTCCACTATCCATTCCATTTCAAGTCAGAAAAATGTGTTGGCATTTGTATTTGCACTCTTTGGTAAACTAATTTGAATAGCATCGGTGATTTGCTATAAAATCATGTGGCTTTCCATGTTCGAAAGGATTGACCGTATGATTTTATACAAATCACTTTGATGTGTATTTGAACGGTTCACCATCGAAATTCGTATGTTTTCTCCGATTCGATTTGAAAAGAGATTGGAGTATGTTCGTCACATTCGGGATTTATTTGATGAGACTATTATCTTGTTAAGACTAGTATTTAAAAATAAAAACCTCGAGGCAAGACGGGGCCAGAGCTTTGTAGTGCGAGCCCATGAGCCAAAGAGGCTATGAATTCAAAAATAAAACCTCGAGGCAAGACGGGGCCAGAGCTATGTGGTGTGAGCCCCTGAGCCAAAGGGATTAGTATTATGGTTTGATTCGTATCAGTTCGAGTTTTGAAAACTAAAGGCACCACTAGGCTTAGGTCACCTTGTCGGGTTGATCACCCGGCTTGGGATCTTTAATCTGTCCGCCAGCTGCAGCTTGGATTCTGTCTGTACCGACCATGGCAACGGTTTTATCTGCCGGTCCCATTTGTATGGCTACGGTTCTGATTTTTGATCTGCCGGTCCCATTTGTATGGCTACGGTTCTGATCCTATTTCTAGTACCACATTCAGTGGCTACGTTTCTGTCTGCTCTTATTACTTCGGTAATAGGAGGATTTAGCTATTTGTGGTCGCCAAGGTTTTATCTGCATATTACTTTATTTTATGATTCTTGTGGGTTATACTCTTTATGCTTTGATTTGGTTAATGTTTACGATATCGATCATTTATCATATTGTCGCTACTATTCAGTTTTAAATGTATTTCCAATTATTATATGTTCTGCTTAGGCTGTTATCTTTTCGAGATATTTATGCTTCAGAGACTGTTCGTTTATTTGTCTTGATATTTATGTTCGGTCTTTCGATCGCTTTAGCATGTTTTATTGTTGTTATTGTTTATACTCTTTAAATGGATTTACGATGATTTCATAAGGTTTTACGAATGTTCTTTGGGTTCATATTACTTGTTTATTTGCTTGCCAGACCGTCGTGTCTGACCCTGTTTGTTTGGTGCCAGTTTCTTCTTTTCTATTTTTAGGTGTTTGATCAGAGGAGGCGGTGGGACCGCCGGTCTGACGTGAGAGGTTGCCCACTGATATCGTCCTGATGTCAAGTTTGGCACCGGAGTTCGTATCTAACACTTGGGGTAGTATGACACTAGTTGATATTTGTATGGCTTGTTAGCCTTTTTAATTGGGTTGTAATTAAGACACTTGTTAATTGTAATTTGAATATGGGAAATAATAGATTTGTTACTACCAGCTCAGTTTATTTGGATTATGCTTTATGCCAGTCTGCCTATTTGACGGCTTTGTGATATTGGTTGCGTGCGACACGGAACCCGATGGCCACGGATTCCGAGTCGTAACACCATGTTTAGCTTCCGCGAAAATATACTCTGACTATGATGGAATTTGATTATCCTCGTTCACGCGGATCTTGGGAAATACAACAAAAAGTTTCAAATTATCCCAAAATTTCGCACTCCGGGATCGGTTCACTGCAGGGCTCGGTTTCGGGGTGTGACAGGTTTGGTATCAGAGCTGGTTAGTTTCTAGGAAATAAAATACTCTAGAGACATTAAGACGTGTGGTGAGGATTCGTTAGATTGTGTCGATTTGTTTTCTCGTGTCCTTGTTTCTTTGGATTTGAGTCGGCTTTTCTTTCAATTCGGGAGATTTTGCTTGTCTTTCCTTTTAGTTTTGTTGTTAGGAGATTTGGATGACCAAATTTCCTCCTTAGTGGTGGAGAATTTAAAGTCTCCATACTCTTGTTCGGTGTCTTTTGTCTATGCTTGTGTCGGAGACTGAGCACCTCGTGGATTTAGTATGTTGTTTTCGGAGAACAGCGGCAGACTTTCAGCCTTTCAGCATCACTAATGTGGTTAATGAGAGAAGACATGTGCATTTGCCTGCCAAGGTAAGACTTGAGTAGTATTCGAAGGTCTCCTCTCGGTTAATTGAAGATCATCATGCAGCGTACCAAGGTGAGTGAATGTAGATTTTGGGTGAACTCAAACCACCTTTCCAAGATGAAGGACTGCAAAAGACATATTAGCTGTTGATTTTATGAAGGGAGAAGTGATTCTTAGTTAGTAAGACTAGAAGCTAGTGCCCGAAACTCAGGGATTTTCCGGATTCAATGAGCCTCGTCATAGTTTTGGTTGAAAATTTCCGTAACTTGTAGCTTAGCCAGTGTAATTTTCAGAGATAATATCAAGTGAATGGATCGTTGTGGTCAAGATAATTTTTGGCAGCAGAGGAAACGTTGTGGGCTTTACCGACTTATAGGGTATTGGATTGGACAACGTGCAGATGCAAGGGAGTACCTCAGTGGTTTGGATGTCCATTTCTTATTTAAAATGATTTTCATGATATTTTCATCTTGTTATGTTTTCCTTAATGTCTATGATTTATCCATGTAGTGTTTAAACAATCGATTTACGTTCTTCTTTAAGGCTTATTTTGAAATGAACTATATTATTATACTCTTTTCAGGAGTCACGTGATTTTGTCTTCATAAGGATTTGTGGTTCGAATTTTTGTCTAATCTTCATAAGATATTATTTTACAATGATTTTGGAATTTTGCTCTTGTATTAATTTTCTTAAATGTTGACATCTACATTTCAAAACCTTGACGAATTCAAAATTTTGTATATGTTTGGATGGAAATGGATTTCAATAAAATTTAATGTATGGTCATACTATATGAATTTGATTTATTTTTGAAATCCTAATTTGAAATTGTTGAGTGTTTCAATGGTTTGTTGGGTTGTGAAAACATGAATTTCAAAATGAATAATGTTGTTTCATATTCAGACTTTGATAAAATTTATTTATTTAAGTTTTATTTGATAATTTGGAGGTTCAGTTTCTACTATGTTTTAAAATGATGAGATTTAGCTAAGTAATTATTTTAGTCCTTATGTTTAAGATTTTAAGAGTTGTTTTGTATTGAATGGAATGAGTGGTATTAGCCTTTGGTTGGAGTTGGAAGTGTACGGAATTGAAGGGTTGATGGATGTCAGGATATATATTGGTTCAGCTGGAGATAAAAGTTGGATTTATGAGAGAGTAAATATCATTCAAGACTTGAATTGAAAGTTTCCGTTCTTCAGGGATTGATGCCAGCTAGGCAGGTCTATTTTGTTGATAACACCGTATCAGGTAAGAGATCAAGAGCAGCAAGTAGATAGAATCAGATGTGGGCAAGAATTCAGAGTACATCACAGAAAGATTAGAATTTGGAGTTGTGATTTCGGAATGAAGAAGGATTGACGGTATTCTTAGAAGCCAGAGTCTGAATGGTACAGTATAAGTAGGAATACGGAATTCCGGGAAGCCGATCCAGAATTTTTCGGGATGAAGATTTTTCGGTAAAGGCATGTCTACGATCACATCTTCGTACAAGCATCAAGAGCACCGTGTACAGCTTTGAAAGACGTAAGGCACAAAATTCCAAGTGATAGAAAGAGACAGAACTTCCAGTTTCTTGGACCGACAGTGACTGACAAGGTGAGTAAAAGAAATGATTCAGTGCAGGAACGACAGATGACACCAAGGATACTTAGGAGTGTTGGGCACCAGTTTAGTCAGAGAAGTATGTTTTCAAGCAGATGTGTGGAACAGTGTGAAGCTTTCAACCGAATCAGAGTGTTGTTGACCGTGCATCTCAACGTCAGGCTTGATCAGAGGGTCTCTTAGCTACCGAGGTCTAGCATAGGGTGTCAGTGTTTTCATTTGTCTTTTGGGTTTTTGATTTTGAGGTGGTTTAGACCATTTGGAGGACCAAATGGGTTCTAAGGGGGGGAGGATGTGAGACCCCGACCCCCAATCCCTCTGTTTAGTATTGTTTTAATCGTGGTTTAACTTGTTAAGTGAGATTTGATTTAGTTTGACCTTGTTTTTGAGTTTGACTAGATTTTTCCATAGCCTTTGAGATTTTGAGGACCGTTGACTTTGGTTTGACCCGGTCCATATGATATGTATTTTTATGAGAAACTACTTCTGATTTCTAAAAATTCTGAATTTGGTGTATTTTGACTCATTTTATGAAGTTTAACAACTTTCATGTTTTGACCATTTTGATTTGATGATCAGAAAATGCGTTTTTCGAGAAAAAGGGCAAAACTGACTTTTCACATTAAATCTGTCCATGAATTTCGAAAATTTCAGAAATTGGGGAAAATATACTTTTTGCAAAGTAGAAATTTCACTGATCGTTTTTGTCTTCTTCGTCGTTTTTGTTCGGGGCCCGCAAATGTGAGTTTTAGCCTTGTGAAGATTGGGGCCCATAAAACCCACCTTATAAGAGGAGGAACCCTCTTCTTCTCTTTCATTTCCTCTCCCTGCACGGTTTGGAGCAAGAGCTCTCTCCCTCTCTTCCAGCAATTTTCTCTCTCTTCTGAAACTCTCATTTCTTGGAGTTTTCTTGGAGGAATGATCTCCTAAAGTTCTTCCTCTCCATTCAAGCTTTCCAAAGATGCCTTTTTCAAGGATTTTGAGCTAGGAGAGACCTCTCATCCAAGCTTCTCTTCTTCGTTTGGGCTTTTCAAGGTTTGCATTGGCTTTCCAAACTTTAGATCTTTGTTTTCCTTTTCATTTAGAGTGTTTTCATCACTCATGCAAGAGCTTTCCTTGGAGATTTGAGAAAAATGGTTTTTAGGGTTTTCCTTGGAAATTTGGGGTTTTTGTAGATTGGGAGCTTGAGGTCCTAGAGCTTGGTTTGTGGAGTCTCATTTCTCTCATTTGACTTAAGGCAAGTGGATTTCCAATTAATATGATGATTTCTCTCATTTGGTTCTATTTTATGATTTTTCTTCTTATGGGTTAATCTTCTTTGATTTATGGATCTACTGTGATGGAATGGACCATTGTTACATTGATTTCAATATATATTATTGTTTACAATGCATGGGAAGTTTGCTTTCATTTTGGTTTTAGAAAAAAAAATTGGACTTCTTGTGTTAAAGGTAAGTGTTCATGGGAATGGAGAAAACTTTGATTTAAAAAGTATGGTGTTTGATCAATTGGAAGGATCTTGAATGGTGATTTTGATGATTTGGAAGGTCAAGGAAGGGCCCATAAGATCTAGGAAATTTGTGTGAAAGATGGGATTGAAAAAGACCTCAAAAAAATGGAAAAAAGAGGGAAAGAAGCCAGTGAGCCGGACTGGACAGCCAGTCCTCGACCAGTGGGCCGCTCGAGCGGACCAGGTTCTGCCTGGTCCTCGCTCGAGCGACCCAGGCTCTGTCTGGGCTTCGCTCGAGCGGACCTTGGGTCGCTCGAGCGAGGCCCAGCTCTGCCTGGGGTCTGGTTCAGGTCTGAGTTAGGGACTGTTTTGGGCCAGATTTCAGGGCTTCCTTGGGCCTGATCCAAGGTCAGTTTTTGGGCCATTCCAAGACCTGATGTTGGGTCATTTTAGGGCCTGATATTGGGTTGACTTAAAGTCTGTTTTGTGGGCCTGGTTCAGGTTAGTCTTGGGCTGTTTTTAAGACCTGTTTTGTAGGTCATTCAAAGATTAGTTTTGGGCTGATTTTAAGAATTGTTTTGTAGGCCATCCAAGATTTGTTTTGGGCTGTTTTTAAGACCTGTTTTGTAGGCCATTCAAAGATTAGTTTTGGGCTGATTTTAAGAATTGTTTTGTGGGCCATTCAAGGAATAGTTTTGGACTGTTTTAAGGATTGTTTTGAGCCATGTTTAAAGGGCTGTTTTGGGTTAAATGAGTAGACTGTTTGGGCTCCGTTTAAGGCTAGCTATGGGCCTGTTTTTAAGAGTTTTGACATTACTTTTGATACTTGGAAATTTGTGAAATGGGAATGATGTGAGAATGAGTGTATGTGAAATTACCCGGGAATCGTTCGAGTCTCAATGCGCACTTTATCATTTAAATATTATGGATTTTCATTGGCATCAAACGCACTTTTTATTAATCAATGTTTAAAGGTTAAATGTGCATTGAGATGGTTCCTTGGCAAGGCATTAAGTCATTCTCCACTATCCATTCCATTTCAAGTCAGAAAAATGTGTTGGCATTTGTATTTGCACTCTTTGGTAAACTAATTTGAATAGCATCGGTGATTTGCTATAAAATCATGTGGCTTTCCATGTTCGAAAGGATTGACCGTATGATTTTATACAAATCACTTTGATGTGTATTTGAACGGTTCACCATCGAAATTCGTATGTTTTCTCCGATTCGATTTGAAAAGAGATTGGAGTATGTTCGTCACATTCGGGATTTATTTGATGAGACTATTATCTTGTTAAGACTAGTATTTAAAAATAAGAACCTCGAGGCAAGACGGGGCCAGAGCTTTGTAGTGCGAGCCCATGAGCCAAAGAGGCTATGATTTCAAAAATAAAACCTCGAGGCAAGACGGGGCTAGAGCTATGTGGTGTGAGCCCCTGAGCCAAAGGGATTAGTATTATGGTTTGATTCGTATCAGTTCGAGTTTTGAAAACTAAAGGCACCACTAGGCTTAGGTCACCTTGTCGGGCTGATCACCCGGCTTGGGATCTTTAATCTGTCCGCCAGCTGCAGCTTGGATTTTGTCTGTACCGACCATGGCAACGGTTTTATCTGCCGGTCCCATTTGTATGGCTACGGTTCTGATTTTTGATCTGCCGGTCCCATTTGTATGGCTACGGTTCTGATCCTATTTCTAGTACCACGTTCAGTGGCTACGTTTCTGTCTGCTCTTATTACTTCGGTAATAGGAGGATTTAGCTATTTGTGGTCGCCAAGGTTTTATCTGCATATTACTTTATTTTATGATTCTTGTGGGTTATACTCTTTATGCTTTGATTTGGTTAATGTTTACGATATCGATCATTTATCATATTGTCGCTACTATTCAGTTTTAAATGTATTTCCAATTATTATATGTTCTACTTAGGCTGTTATCTTTTCGAGATATTTATGCTTCAGAGACTGTTCGTTTATTTGTCTTGATATTTATGTTCGGTCTTTCGATCGCTTTAGCATGTTTTATTGTTGTTATTATTTATACTCTTTAAATGGATTTACGATGATTTCATAAGGTTTTACGAATGTTCTTTGGGTTCATATTACTTGTTTATTTGCTTGCCAGACCGTCGTGTCTGACCCTGTTTGTTTGGTGCCAGTTTCTTCTTTTCTGTTTTTAGGTGTTTGATCAGAGGAGGCGGTGGGACCGCCGGTCTGACGTGAGAGGTTGCCCACTGATATCGTCCTGATGTCAAGTTTGGCACCGGAGTTCGTATCTAACACTTGGGGTAGTATGACACTAGTTGATATTTGTATGGCTTGTTAGCCTTTTTAATTGGGTTGTAATTAAGACACTTGTTAATTGTAATTTGAATATGGGAAATAATAGATTTGTTACTACCAGCTCAGTTTATTTGGATTATGCTTTATGCCAGTCTGCCTATTTGACGGCTTTGTGATATTGGTTGCGTGCGACACGGAACCCGATGGCCACGGATTCCGAGTCGTAACACCATGTTTAGCTTTCGCGAAAATATACTCTGACTATGATGGAATTTGATTATCCTCATTCACGCGGATCTTGGGAAATACAACAAAAAGTTTCAAATTATCCCAAAATTTCGCACTCCGGGATCGGTTCACTGCAGGGCCCGGTTTCGGGGTGTGACAAGCCCCGAGCTTTCATTTGGATATTCCTTCATAAATCCTTTACAGGAAATCCTTCAACGGAGTACTTTTACGTTGCTTGTCACATCATGAGGCCGAAGAAACACTCAAAGAAGTTCATGCTGGTCTTTGTGGAGACCATTAGGCTGGTCCCAAGCTCTACAATCAAATAAAAATGTTAGGTTATTACTGGCCTACCATGGTAGTTGACGCAATGCAATTTGCAAAGCGCTGTCAACAATGCCAAGTTCACGAAGATTACATTCACATGCCTCCAGAATGGCTCCATCCTACAACTGATCTCATGGCCTTTCGAAGCCTGGGGTATGGACATTATTGGTCCTATTTCTCCCCCATCAAGTAAAGGTCATCGCTTCATCTTCACCGCTACGGATTATTTCTCCAGGTGGTCAGAAGCATTTGCACTCAATGAAATGAAGACCCCATCAGTCCTTCTGTTTCTGCGCACCGACATCATTTATTGTTTCAGCATACCCAAAAGATTCGTCCTTGATAACGGACCACAATTCCGGGATCATCGATTCTATAGGTTCTACGTCAAATACAAAATCCAAAGCTGTCCTTCGACTCCATACAATCTAACAGCAAATGGATTTGCAGAAGCCTTCAACAAGACACTCTGCAAAATCCTAAAAAAAAATGGTCTCTAGTCACAAAAGAGACTGGAGCGACAAATTGTCTGAAGCTTTTGTTAGGAATTTTATGTATTGCAATTTGATGGATGCATTATCATTTTAGCATCTCATGAATTTTCACACATGCATTGAGTTAAATATCTTGAAATCTGATTTTCTACATGCATTGTTTTTAAATACTGTAAATCTTATAGTTTGTGCATGTTTTGGATTTAAATCTTGGATGCATTTGTTTTTTAAAAGAATTTTTACAAATCAAGCTAGCCTATGTTTTAAAGTTTCAAATTATCTTTGGCCTTTTATGTTTCATGATTTTAAAAGCACTTAGATGATTTAAAATCATATTTCCAAGCTTGGTTTAATGGCCCAAAAATCCCTACATGAAAATACTTTGAAATGTGCAAAAGTTGGGATTTTAGCCACACTGTCGGTTAGCATGTCGGTCAGGTGTCGGCTAACCGACCATGGTTCAGAAGCTGACCGAAAGCCTCTCGGTTAGAATTCCAGAGAGCTGTTTTCTGAATAAAATTGTACTGTCGGTCAGCTTGTCGGTTCCTGTCGGCTGACCCGCACCTGCACAACGGTAAATTTCTTGACCGTTGGAATTTGACCGTTAAGGAGTCGGTCGACCGACACCAACCTGTCGGTCGAACGACAGGTAGCCGTTTGAACACTTTTTCTATAAAAGTGAGTTCATTCCTTAGCCATTCTTGATGATCTTTGAAGCCCTTCTTGAGGTATTTTGAGGCAAAAGAAAGGGGATCAAGCTAAGGAAGGCTAATGGTCATTAAGGAAAGCTAAAGCTTGGATTAATGAAGTTAAACCACCAAGTAAGCTTTGCCTTTTATTAATCATTGTTTTATGCTTTGTTAAACTATTGGTAAATGATTTTAGCATATAAACTATGATGTGCTGAATCCTCTACTTCCTTAATCTTTAATTTAAGTCATAGGATTCTTCACCTTGATTTCAAAACAAGTTTGTTTTATAAACTTTGTTAATCATGCATTGCCAAAATCTTTGATTTCTTTTATGTCATGATTCATTAACTTGTTTTGAATCTTTCCTTGTTGTTTTCATTCATTTAAACCTTTGTTGAATTAGTTTGGTTTTGAAAACAACATTGCGCATGCATCACATATTTAGACTAAATTAATTTCATACAACTTGTGAACCCTTGTTTTTCATATCTTCTATAAGTTTGTATTTGGTACATGTGATTTGCATATTACTTCAATCATATCTTTTTATGTGCATTAAACTTTTAAATGCTTTTAGCATAAATTGATTGAGCTTTCATTTTCAACTTGATTGAAGTATTCACACACACACTTCATGAGCATTCATCTTTGCATTACTTAGAGTGTTGTGTGAGTTAGCTTTACACTTTCATATTCGCCTATTTAAGAGGCAATTAAATTAAGCTTAAATTGTAATCTCTTAGAGTGTTTTGTGAAGACATTTTCTTTGAGAGAAATCATTTGCTTGTAAGGTTATTGCTTAGCCATATAAAAGCATTGTGTATAGGTTGTTGTTTAGCCTAGAAAAACAACATTGTAAGGTTATTGCTTATCCTTGGAAAGCATATTGTAGAGGTTATTGCTTAGCCTTTTGAAAAGCATATTAGTGGAAATCCGGTGGGGTGTTGAGTCACAAGCCGGTAGTGGATGTAGGCATTGAGGCCGAACCACTATAAATCCTTGTGTAGTGGTGATTGATTTGTGGTGATTATTTTGTTTAAGCTTCCGCATTTTATATGTTAATCATCACATGTGACTAGTTTATTTTAAAGAAATTAAAATTGGCCATAATTAGTCATTAAGTGTAGATCACCCTATTCACCCCCCCCTCTAGGGTAGGATCCCTCGGACTTTCAATTGGTATCAGAGCAAGGTTACTCCATTTAGGGCTTAAACACCCGGAGTTGATCCTCTCTATCTAGATCCTTGAGTTAGAACCCTAGTAGTGTTTTTCTATGAAAATCATTAGAATGGATTCCACTATGATAGACTTTGTAGATTCTTGTGTAGATTCTTCTAGGCCCCTCCTTCTTCCATCTTTTGGAGATTCAAACATTGAATTTAAATTATCTCAACTTGAATCTAAACTTAAATTAAAAGAGGAAGAAATTAATGAAAATGAAGATGACATTCAACAAGCCTATGATGAATTATGTACATTTTCCTTAGAGCTCGTTAAAAAGAATAAAAGATTACAACAAGAATCTAAAAGTCTAAACCAAGAATTAGTCTCTTCTAAAAATGAACTTAAAGAAAAAGATGAATTAATAAATTGTGTAGAATCTAAGTTCATGATCTCTTTACATAATCTATCTAATATTAAAGATGACATAAGAGAATCAAAGATAGATTGTGATAATCTTAATAAGGAAAATTCTAAACTAAGAGATCAATTAAAAAGGCAAGATTGAAACATTAACAATTTAGAATCCAAGTTAACCATTTCTATAGAAAATTTATCTAATGCACAAATTAAGATAAAAATTCTAGAACTTGGATCTAATGCTATCAATGAAGTTAAATTTGAATTAAAACTTGCCCATGAAGAGCTAAACAAATTTAAGGGAATTGAACATGAACTAACAAAAGTTAAAAATAAAAATTCAACCCTTAAAAACCAAGTCACTCAACTTGAAACCTACAAACAAAAGTATGAGTGCAAATTTGAAAAGTTATTGAAATTGGGTAAATCTAAAAGAGATAGGACGGGTCTTGGTTTTGATAGGAATATTTCACATGACCTTAAATTCACCAACACATTTGTGAAAGGTGAGTCCTCATTCTCTAGCACTCACACTTCCTTGCCCATGTCTAAATGTAATTATTGTGGCATTGAAGGACATTTTAGGTTTGAGTGCAAACAAAGGAGAAACAATGTGTCTAAACCCATCTTTGAACCAAAGAAAGTAAAATCAAATTCTATGATGGTTAAGACACTAAAAACCAATGAAGACTCCAAGAAGACTAAACAAGTAAAACCTATTAAAAAGGAGTCTCTTAAAATAGATTCTAAAAAGTTTAAACAAGTTAAACCAACTTTAAAAAAATCTATAAATAAAAATCTTCTCAATCTATCTCCCTTAAATCAAAACATGAAAGAACTTTTGAAGAAAGTTGCAAAGTTAAATCTAAAAGTCAAAAGTCAAATAAAGGGAGAAAATAAGAAGAAAAGAAAAATGGCTCAATCCCCTAAGAAGAAAAGTCACCAACCTCAAAAGACTAATCACCAACCTAAGCCAAATTTAGTTAAATCTAAACATCATGGTGATAAGTCTAAATTGAAAATTTATCAAGTCAAATCTCCAATAGTTGGTGAGACTTTTAAGATGGACCTCAAAGACCAACCCCCTCAAGACCTTAGGTGGATTCCTAAAGTTATATATTTAGTAAAACCTTAAGGCCTTGGACCTCGTTGACCAACCTACTCCTTAATAGTTAAATCATTTTGTTGGTTATGTTGCATTTGCATTTTATGTTCTTTTAGAAGTTATATTTCTTAAAATGCATTGTTTCTTTATAGATTTGCTCTCATTTAGATATATCTCTTGCATTTCTATACATGTTCAATTGATTGTGATTTCAAAAGCTTTTATTGCTAGATTTTTCATAATCGATTGATGTTTTCAAAATCATTTGTTTGGATGTCATAGTTATATTTATTTGATAATCAAATGATTTGAATCAAATTGGATTTTCCATGGTTTTATAAGTTATACCTTCACATGGAAAATTACTTTGAAAAGATCAACTTGTATGTTTTCCAATTAAGTTATATATTTTAAAATGCAAGTTGAAAAAGTGTTATCTTCAAAATCATCCTCTTTATGCTCATTGTTGGATTTTGTTTATTGAAATGATTTGAAGATTGTATGAATTGAAAATGTTTTTCAAGCTTTGTTAGTTATATTCATTGAAACATTTTCTTTTGAGTATATTTCCTTGTGCTAATGAATATATGTCTTAGAAGGAAATACTTGTTATATGCTATTTGCAACTTTGCTCATTTAGTTTCATTCTTGATGTGCAAAGATCATATAGTTTCTTGTATGGTTGCATTATTAGTTACATTTGTAGAAATCATACTAGAACTATAAAATCCATCCCTTGTACTTACTAGTCAATTTTTTTTTAATGGATGGTTATGATGTTGATTCATGTGTATTTTTTTCTTATTGGTATCTTCTTTATATATGTTTCAACTTCATAGTAGTGTGCTTGATCATATGAACCTCCTTGAGATCCATTCCTTGTATTTCTTAGTTATATCTATTGTTTGATGGATGTCTTAGTTGTTGAATTCATATGACCTTGACACTTTGAAAATTGCATGTTTTACTAAGTTATATCTTTTTATGCAATTTTTCTTGTTCATCACTATGCTCATTAGTTATATTATTCTAAGTGATGAATATCAATTTATGATGCTTGTTGGAATTTTGTGTTTGTCACATGCTTGCTCTTAATCATGTTTCATATTCAATTGGTAATCAATTGGTATCATTTTCAATTAGTATCTATATCCAATTGGTATCATATCTTGAGTTTGTGATAGACCTTGTGTACATTGGATTGATCTTGATAGTCATATGTTTTTTGTTCCATGTCACATTCCATTAGCATCATAATCTTCATGATTGCCACCTCTCATGCTCATATAAGTAAATCTCTTGACCACCATGTTTATGTTTTCATAATTTTGGTTGGTTAATGGTGAGGTTTGGCTTCATGATTGAACTTCATTTCATTCATCTTGTGCATGATAGTTATATATAATGATTGTATGAAATGAACTCAGAACTTTACATAGCTTATGATTTTCATAGTTAAATTGGTTGAAGCTATGTGTGAGTTAACCCCGTCTCATCATGGATAGCTTTAATTTTGATGAACCCTAATAGGTGTATTCCTTAACTCCAATTTAGAGTGATTGAGTTAATAGTTTTATCCTTGAATCTCAATTGATATTTTTATTTATTTCAATTGATATCCATGATAGTTTATCTCCTTTTGACCTTGCTCTTTAATTATCCTATAGCTTATCCGTCAATTGGCATCTTTATATTGGTAATTTGATCAATTTGTACTTTAATAGTCAATTATCATTATCAATTAGTATCTAATTCTTCTCTTGAAGTTAACCCTCAATTGGTTAAACCATCTTCTTCTTGCACCTATTAGTTAAATCGTTGTCAAAAGTTTGACAAAAGAAGAGTATGGATTGAGGGGGAGTAAACCTTCTAAGGAAGCATTAGAGTTGATCAAATTTACCCTTATATTGGCTCTGTACCCTTATAGCCTATCTACCCATGCATGATGCCCTGTTATAGATTTCATTTTCGATTACTTTTGTTAACAGGTGCTACTAAAGGTATTTTCCTTGTTTCATGCGTGTAGGTACCCCTCCTCAATTGGTACTTTGCAATTTAATTGCAAACGGGGAGAAAGAGTATTCAAGCTACCCAAAGGGGGAATGTATTGGAAAGAATGCATGGTCATAGGGGGAGAAGATGATAGAAGAAAGAGCTTGGAAGCTAAAGAATATGCTTGGGCAATAATATTAAGGGGGAGAAAGTTTTCAAGTTTAATGGCAAAGGGGAGAAAGAATTAAGGGGGAGAAAGAGTATTCAAGCTACCCAAAGGGAGAATGCATTGGAAATAGTGCATGGTCATAGGGGGAGAAAATGATAGAAGAAAGAGCTTGGAAGCTAAAGAATATGCTTGGTCTAAAGAAACAAAGATGAAGAGAAAGCTTGAAGATTGGTCAAGCTCCAAGCATCAAGAAGAATGAAGCTGGAGCCCAAGCTAAAGTGAAGAAGCATCCAAGAAGATTTCAAGGATTGTCCAGCCAAGGAGAAGCTGAAGACTGTGTGAAAATTTAGTGTTGAGCAAAGTTTGCCAATATATAAAAAGGTTTGCCATCAAATTGCAAACGGGGAGATTGTTAGGAATTTTGTGTATTGCAATTTGATGGATGCATTATCATTTTAGCATCTCATGAATTTTCACACATGCATTGAGTTAAATGTGTTGAAATCTGATTTTCTACATGCATTGTTTTTAAATATTGTAAATCGTATAGTTTGTGCATGTTTTGGATTTAAATCTTGCATGCATTTGTTTTTTAAAAGAATTTTTACAAATCAAGCTAGCCTATGTTTTAAAGTTTCAAATTATATTTGGCCTTTTATGTTTCATGATTTTAAAAGCACTTAGATGATTTAAAATCATGTTTCCAAGCTTGGTTTAATGGCCCAAAAATCTCTACATTAAAATACTTTGAAATGTGCAAAAGTTGGGATTTTAGCCACACTGTCGGTTAGCATGTCGGTCAGGTGTCGGCTAACCGACCATTGTTCAGAAGCTGACCGAAAGCCTCTCGATTAGAATTCCAGAGAGTTGTTTTCTGAACAAAATTGTACTGTCGGTCAGCTTGTCGGTTCCTGTCGGCTGACCCGCACCTGCACAACGGTAAATTTCTTGACCGTTGGAATTTGACCATTGAGGTGTCGGTCGACCGACACCAACCTGTCGGTCGACCAACAGGTAGCCGTTTGAACACTTTTTCTATCAAAGTGAGTTCATTCCTTAGCCATTTTTAATGATCTTTGAAGCCCTTCTTGAGGTATTTTGAGGCAAAAGAAAGGGGATCAAGCTAAGGAAGGCTAATGGTCATTAAGGAAAGCTAAAGCTTGGATTAATGAAGTTAAACCACCAAGTAAGCTTTGCCTTTTATTAATCATTGTTTTATGCTTTGTTAAACTATTGGTAAATGATTTTAGCATATAAACTGTGATGTGTTGAATCCTCTACTTCCTTAATCTTTAATTTAAGTCATAGGGTTCTTCACCTTGATTTCAAAACAAGTTTGTTTTATAAACTTTGTTAATCATGCATTGCCAAAATCTTTGATTTCTTTTATGTCATGATTCATTAACTTGTTTTGAATCTTTCCTTGTTGTTTTCATTCATTTAAACCTTTGTTGAATTAGTTTGGTTTTGAAAACAACATTGCACATGCATCACATGTTTAGACTAAATTAATTTCATACAACTTGTGAACCCTTGTTTTTCATATCTTCTACAAGTTTGTATTTGGTACATGTGATTTGCATATTACTTCAATCATATCTTTTTATGTGCATTAAACTTTTAAATGCTTTTAGCATAAATTGATTGAGCTTTCATTTTCAGCTTGATTGAAGTATTCATACACACACTTCATGAGCATTCATCTTTGCATTACTTAGAGTGTTGTGTGAGTTAGCTTTACACTTTCATATTCGCCTATTTAAGAGGCAATTAAATTAAGCTTAAATTGTAATCTCTTAGAGTGTTTTGTGAAGACACTTTCTTTGAGAGAAATCATTTACTTGTAAGGTTATTGCTTAGCCATATAAAAGCATTGTGTATAGGTTGTTGTTTAGCCTAGAAAAACAACATTGTAAGGTTATTGCTTATCCTTGGAAAGCATATTGTAGAGGTTATTGCTTAGCCTTTTGAAAAGCATATTAGTGGAAATCCGGTGGGGTGTTGAGTCACAAGCCGGTAGTGGATGTAGGCATTGAGGCCGAACCACTATAAATCCTTGTGTAGTGGTGATTGTTTTGTTTAAGCTTCCATATTTTATATGTTAATCATCACATGTGACTAGTTTATTTTAAAGAAATTAAAATTGGCCATAATTAGTCATTAAGTGTAGATCACCCTATTCACCCCCCCCCCTCTAGGGTAGGATCCCTCGGATTTTCAGCTTTGTGGGCCTATCGAACATCGTTCGAGGACCAACCCATAGCACATCATTCTCCTTGGTCTATGGGAGCGAAGCTGTCGTACCCTTGGAAGTACAAATTCTTTCCTTGAGGGTATCTTTGCAAAATGACATGACTCAAGAAAGCAATGTCAAATTGCGACTCCATGAGTTGGACAATCTCGATGAGAGACGGCTCGAAGCTCGACAAAGCATTGAACTTTACCAAGCATACATGGCAGGATCTTTCGACAAGAAGGTCAGGCAACGCGCCTATAAAAAGGGTGACTTGGTTCTTGTGGTAAAAAGACAAATGGTCTTCGTTCACAAGTCCAAAGGCAAGTTTGAGCAAAATGG
The DNA here is from genome assembly GCA_012931725.1 of Litsea cubeba. Classification (NCBI taxonomy): domain Eukaryota; kingdom Viridiplantae; phylum Streptophyta; class Magnoliopsida; order Laurales; family Lauraceae; genus Litsea; species Litsea cubeba. Next base: position 24,954,506 of record CM022955.1, on the reverse strand, counting down.
GAGGGACCCTACGTCATCGACAAGGTTTTCTCCAACGGCGCATACGTACTCCTAAACATGGAGGGTGACAGATGTTAGATATCGCGATCACTGAGAGGGGGGGGGGTGAATCAGTGATCCATTAAAAACAGGTCCAATTTAACAACAAAAGCAAATCAAATCACACAAAGACACCAGATTTAACGTGGTTCACCAAAAGGCTACGTCCACGGTTCAAAGACTGTCCGAACACCGATCCGGAACAGGTCTGAATCTATTTAGTCGCACCAACGACAAAGAGCACCAACCCTTAAATTTCAGATAGCACCAACTATCTAGGAAGCACCTACCCCCTTTACAATTTATCTGCACCAACAGATAGGATCACCAAACCCCTAACACCAAGCACCAACTTGATGTTCTACAGAATTAAAGTAGAGAAATTTTCTACAACCCTTCCCCTCTACAATCTCTCTCTTTCAATCCCTTACAAATTGAAATTTAAAGTATAAAAAGAGAGACACTTATCTATGGACGAATCACCATCTTCATGAGCATATTTTCGTCCAACTTGCTGTAGAAACTTGCAGCATAACTGCACACAGCAACACCTTCTTCTCCAATCACTCTTCTCTCCAAAACCTTCTCTTTTGTTCTCTCTTCTCTTCTCTCCTCTTGAAAACGAACTTAGCAAGCCTTTATATAGGTTATGGTAACCCTAAAGAGTGTTCAAATTAGGCTAGAATTCGTTTAGAAAGAGTCCCAAATGAAATACATAAGTTTCCTGAATTTTCGTGCAAAACTTCTATTTCTGCGCAATTCTGGTTTCCCGTGCTCGGTCGACCGCGTGGGGTCCCCGGTCGACCGGCGACACACTGTGGCAACAAATAACTGGGAGCTAACTGTCTTGCCCGGTCGACCGCGTGGGGTCCCCGGTCGACCGGCCACACTGCTTCAGGAATTCTGATTTCCTGAACTGTTTCAGCTCTGTTTTCTCTTTGAAGCTCTATCAACACCACACTATCAACACCACACTTGTGACATTGTGTTGACAATAATTCCAACACAAAATGATACTTGAGATACTAAACACTTCAATGCTTCATAAGACTTCTCAAGGCATCTCAAATTCCAACAATCTCCCCCTTTGGAATTGTTGGCAACACTTGGAACTTCAACACTTGGAACACTTTGAACCAGTTGACCTTCATGAAGCTTCTTCAGAACCATAGACTCCCCCTGTCTTAAAAAACCAACAGAATCAAGATCTTCACATTCACATTCTTGATACCAATCTCCCAAGCTATCATAGCATAACTTCTTCTAGCATAGCTTTCTCCCCCTTTGACAACAAGTCCAAAGGGACCAACGAAGGAGCGAATAGGATATTCAAGGAATACATTGCTCCCCCTGTCAAGCACAACTCCTAAGGATTAGGAGAGAGAGTAACTCCTAATTTTTTCCGGAGATACTCGAAAACTTCCTTTGGCAGAGGTTTTGTGAAGATATCAGCAACTTGCTCAGTAGTTGGAACATATTCCAATTTTACCTCACCGTCTGCAACCTTTTCCTTGAGAAAGTGATAGCGGATTGCAACATGCTTCGTTCTAGAATGCTGAACAGGATTCTTAGAGATGTGAATTGCACTTGTGTTGTCACAGAGGATCAGCGTAGGATCCGTTGTCGGAACTCCTAGATCAGAGAGCATTTGCCACATCCATAACACTTGCGTACAACAAGTTGCCGCTGCAATATATTCCGCTTCCGCTGTAGAAAGGGATACTGAATCTTGTTTCTTACTGTGCCATGCCACCAACCTTTCACCGAGATAGAATGCACCACCGCTTGTACTCTTACGATCATCTATACATCTAGCCCAATCGGCGTCAGAGTATGCAACAAGAGTGAAGGATTTGCCTTTAGGATACCAAATGCCAAGCTCCATGGTACCTTTCAGATATCGAAATATCCTTTTTACTGTTGTAAGGTGCGTCTCAGTTGGTGATGCTTGAAATCGAGCCACCATACATACTGCTTGCAGAAGATCCGGTCTTGTAGCAGTCAAATAAAGCAAGCTTCCTATCATAGAACGATAAGTGGTGTGATCAACGGATGAACCCTTATCATCTTTGCTTAGCTTTGTGTTCGTTGTCATTGGTGTGCTCACTGGCTTGCTGTCTTCCATGTTAAAACGCTTCAGCATTTCCTTGATGTATTTCATCTGTGATATGAAGATACCATGTTTCAGCTGCTGAACTTGTAAACCAAGGAAGAACTTTAGTTCTCCAAGCATTGACATCTCAAATTCTTTCTTCATCTCTTCAGCAAAATTCCTGCACATTTCCTCATCATTGCCACCAAAGATTATGTCATCGACATAAACAATGACAACCAGCTGTTTGCTCAACTCTGTTTTGACATAAAGATTGCTATCAACCAGTCCTTTTTCAAAGCCGATCTTGCGGAGATAGAGGTCCACCCTTGCATACCACGCCCTTGGCACTTGTTTCAGCCCATAAAGAGCCTTTTTCAACTTGCACACTAGGTCTGAATTTTTGCTAATGAGAAAACCATCAGGTTGCTCAATGTAGACCTCTTCTTCAAGTAATCCATTCAAGAAGGCTGACTTTACATCCATCTGAAATACCTTGAAGGTTTTGTATGCAGCCAATGCAAGAAACATACGAATGGCTTCCAGACAAGCCACCGGTGCAAAGGTCTCTTCAAAATCTATGCCTTCAACTTGAGCATAGCCTTTACAAACCAACCTTGCTTTGTTTCGTATGACCTGACCATCTTCATTCAGCTTATTCCGAAAGACACATTTAGTACCAATAACATTCTTATCGGTAGGTCGAGAAACTAGTTCCCATGTGGAGTTCTTCTCAATTTGCTCTAACTCCTCATGCATAGCTTTCAACCAACTTTCATCGAGACTGGCTTCAGCCACAGTCTTGGGTTCAATGGTGGACACAAGTGAGTAATTGCTAACTACACTTTGTCTTGTTTTAACACCAGCCTCAGGATCTCCAATGATTTGATCCTTAGGGTGTTGCTCTACCCAAGTGCTTTTCTTTCTAGGTGAAGCATCCTCTGAGTCATCCTTTGATTTCTCAGAATCATTAGGTTCAGCCACTTCATCATCAATCTCACTCGAGTCCTCATAAACTGGACTGTCATTATGAGTTACATTCTTTGATTCACGGTTTTCATCAATTCTAACATCGGCACTTTCTATGATTTTTCTGGTCCTTTTGTTAAGACATCTGTAAGCCTTACTAGAGGAGGAGTAACCCAGAAATATACCTTCATCAGCTCTTTCATCAAATTTGCCCGGATTTTGTTCAAGACGCTTGATGTAACACTTGCTACCGAAGACTCTGAAGTGCTTGACTGTTGCTTTTCTCCCAAACCATAGCTCATAAGGAGTTTTGTCTTCATGTGGCCTGATCAAGCATTGATTCTGAATGTATACAGCCGTATGGATTGCCTCCTTCCAGTATTTGTTAGCTAGCTTGCTCTCAGTTAGCATTGTGCGAGCCATCTCTTGCACGGTGCGATTTTTCCGTTCCACAACTCCATTTTGCTGTGGAGTTCTAGGGGCTGAATATTGTCTTTGAATGCCATGGTGCTCACAATAGTTAGTGAACTCTTCAGATGTGAATTCACCTCCTAGATCAGACCTTAAAATCTTGATACGTTTTCCAAGCATATTTTCAACCTGTGCTTTAAACACTTTAAAACGATCAAGTGCTTGATGTTTATGCTTAAGAAACAATACCCATGTCATACGAGTATAATCATCAATGCATAACATAAAATACTTATCTCCATTGGTGCTTTGAGTTCGCATCGGTCCACAGAGATCAGTGTGCACTAGCTCAAGAGGTTTCTTTGAATGATGCTCCTTTGACTTGAACATTACCCCCGTTTGCTTTCCCTTTTGGCAAGAATCGCAAATGGGGTTGGAAGGCTTTTCAACTGTAGACATACCTCTGACAGCCTTTGAATTGCAAATCTTTGACATGTTATCAAAGTTTAGATGACCAAGGCGTTTGTGCCACAACCAACTCTCCTCTGTCCGGCTCATCAAGCAAGTCTTTTCAGCTCCATCTGACAATGTATAGAGATTTCCAGCAGTCCTAGATCCAGTAGCCACTGTTTTGCCGTTGCTACACTTCTTGATAGCAAACCCATTCTTAGTGAAGACAACTTCGTGGCCTTTGTCACAGATCTGGCTCACACTAAGCAAGTTGTGTCTCAGTCCAGACACATATAAGACCTCGTCTGATCTGATCTTGTTTGCCTTTAGCTGAACAACACCTTTTCCGCAGATTTTGGCACCATCATTGTTACCAAACTTCACTGATCCGCCTTCATAGTGCTGTAATTTGACGAATTTTTCCTTATCACCTGTCATATGGCTTGAACAGCCACTATCAAGGACCCATGGTGCTGCCTTCTTTTGTGCATTGAATGCCATTTGCACAATGAGAGATTCCTTGGAATTATCTTCCATTTTCTTTGCCTTCCATGCCTTAACTAACTTGGGTTTCTTTTCAACCTGAAATTGGTTAGCAATAGCAACCGACAATCCCTAGTCAAGTGTCCATAATTATAACACTTATAGCACTCAATTTTGTGGCTGTTTAGGATTGAAAAGGGGTTCCTAGTCACAAATGGGCTGTTTCTAACATAGAATTTGCATTCAGCCCTTTTATGTCCATATCTATTGCAATGATAACAGTAACCATAAAATTTGAATCTTCTTTATGGCTGGTTAGATTTCATTTCCTTTCTCACATGAATGGACTCTTTTCTAGGCTGGGTGGGCTTCACAGGTTTTGTCTTTTCAGGAGGTGTAATCTTAGAGGATTCTCCATTCTCAAATCCTAGACCAAATTTGAAGTGAGGAGGCCTTTGTACTTTCAGTATTTCATTTAGCTTCAATGTTCCATTGATTGCTTGGAATTCCTTGAGGTTTTGATTCATTTGTATATTTTCAGTCCTTGCTCCAAGGATTTCATTCTCAAGTTTCACCACTTCCTCAGTTTTGGTACTGATTTGTATTTCTAGGACTTCTACCATTCTTTTATATTCTTCAACTTGAGTTTTCAAGGCAATAACTGAACTTTCAGATTCATCAAGAAGTTCCAGATTTTTCTTACTTGTTTTTCGTTCCATGCTAAGCTCCTCAAGTGCGGCAATGAGTTCTTCTTCAAGATTGACCTCAGCCTCCACTTCCTCTTCTTGCTCTTGCTCCTCTTCTTCTTCAACAGTAACCATGAAGAGAGCTTCAGTTGCCTCGGCTGATTCATCATCGTCTGAAGTTTCAGACGTGATGTCATTATATTGACCGATGAAGCTTTTTGCTTTGCCCCTTTTTCTGAAATTTTTCTTCCATTTACTCTTATCAACATAAGAGTCATCATCATTGTTTTCTTTCAGCGGACACTTCGCAGCAAAGTGACCAACACCGCCACAATTGAAGCATTTAAAGGGTAGCTTCCCTTTGTACTTTCCATTGCTTCCTTTCTTCAGCTTTCTAACTAATTGAGCCTCAAGCTCATCATCATCAGTATCAGCATCATGACCAGCAGTCTCTTTTCCCTTTTTCTGAACTTTGAAGGCCGCTTCTCTATCAGATGAAGACGTCTTACCTATGCGCATCTCATAGGCAGTGAGTGAACCATGCAACTCATCCATGGTTTCTTCTATGGCTGAGACTTTTGAATCAAACCGGGGAAGAAGAGATCTTAGAACCTTTTTTACGATGACTGGTTCTTTAATCTCCTCCCCTAGTCCACGAATGTCATTCGTGACTTCATTCACTCGTTGCATATACAAGTCAACATTCTCGCTTTCCTCCATGCGAAGAGACTCGAATTGAGAGCGATGAGTTTGCAATTTCGCTTCTTTGATCTTCTCATCTCCTTCATGAATGCTTTTCAACTTGTCCCATATTTCCTTGGCTATTTTGCATGCAATTACTTTGGCCAGCTCGCTGTCCACAAGGCCACTAAAGAGTGCATTCTGCGCCTTGGAGTCGTTGTCTACTAACTTCTTCGTTGCAGCATCAGTGGGTACGATGGCAGTATTGTAACCGACTCTGACAGTCTCCGAGACATCATAGCCAAGTGATTTGATGAAAGCCTGCATTCTGATCTTCCAGAAGGAGTAATTAGAACCATCAAACAAAGGTGCTTTCTTATTCCCTGTATTGGATGCCATGTGATTTGACAAGAGTTCACCCTTAGCGTGTTAAGCTTATCAAGGGAGCCTTGGTGCTCTGATACCAATTGTTAGATATCGCGATCACTGAAAGGGGGGGGGTTGAATCAGTGATCCCTTAAAAACAGGTCCAATTTAACAACAAAAGCAAATCAAATCACACAAGGAGACCAGATTTAACGTGGTTCACCAAAAGGCTACGTCCACGGTTCAAAGACTGTCCGAACACCGATCCGGAACAGGTCTGAATCTATTTAGTCGCACCAACGACAAAGAGCACCAACCCTTAAGTTTCAGATAGCACCAACTATCTAGGAAGCACCTACCCCCTTTACAATTTATCTGCACCAACAGATAGGATCACCAAACCCCTAACACCAAGCACCAACTTGATGTTCTACAGAATTAAAGTAGAGAACTTTTCTACAGCCCTTCCCCTCTACAATCTCTTCTCTCAATCCCTTACAAATTGAAATTTAAAGCATAAAAAGAGAGACACTTATCTATGGACGAATCACCATCTTCATGAGTATATTTTCGTCCAACTTGCTGTAGAAACTTGCAGCATAACTGCACACAGCAACACCTTCTTCTCCAATCACTCTTCTCTCCAAAACCTTCTCTTTTGTTCTCTCTTCTCTTCTCTCCTCTTGAAAACGAACTTAGCAAGCCTTTATATAGGTTATGGTAACCCTAAAGAGTGTTCAAATTAGGCTAGAATTCGTTTAGAAAGAGTCCCAAATGAAATACATAAGTTTCCTGAATTTTCGTGCAAAACTTCTATTTCTGCGCAATTCTGGTTTCCCGTGCTCGGTCGACCGCGTGGGGTCCCCGGTCGACCGGCGACACACTGTGGCAACAAATAACTGGGAGCTAACTGTCTTGCCCGGTCGACCGCGTGGGGTCCCCGGTCGACCGGCCACACTGCTTCAGGAATTCTGATTTCCTGAACTGTTTCAGCTCTGTTTTCTCTTTGAAGCTCTATCAACACCACACTATCAACACCACACTTGTGACATTGTGTTGACAATAATTCCAACACAAAATGATACTTGAGATACTAAACACTTCAATGCTTCATAAGACTTCTCAAGGCATCTCAAATTCCAACAACAGATGTATGTTGACCATCAACGAAAAGTTCATAAAACGGTACTACCCTTGAGGACTTACCCAACTGGGTAAGAGCAATGCCTGTACGGCCAAAACCTATTTCCAGGTACTCACTCGTCAAACCCACTCTTTTAGAATTTTCATATCAAATGTTGAAATTTGTAGAAATTCAAACAATGCTTACTTTCATCGTTTCAATGTTTAAAATTTCCAATTTTAGCAGCCTCTCCCTGACTTGACCAAAGATTTTCGATCCTTGAACCCAAAATTCATGGTTTGAAACAAAATCCGGAATCAGGGATTTCCACCCTAGTCCACCCTGTCTTTTACCGCCAAAATGGTTTTAGGTCAAAAATTTACGACCCTCTTGTCTTTAAACAAAAAAATAGTTTTTCAAAACCGCGAAGAAGCGACGCTTAGTCGATACTCGCATAAATCGGAAGCATGCGAACCATGTTCGACACTTCCAAAATCGCAGGGAAGCGACATTTCGTCGATACTTATAAAATCCAAAAATCGTGAAAACGCAACATTTCAGTTGATATCCACAACCCAAATTTCAAAGGTTAAAAAAAAACCTAAAATTGTGGAGACGCAACATTTCAGTTGATATCCACAACCTAAATTTCAAAGGTTCGAAAAAACCAAGAAATCGTGGAGATGCAACATTTTAGTTGATATCCACAACCCAAAGGTTCGAGAAAACCACAAATTTCAAAAATTATGGGGAAACGACATCAAGTCAGTACCCGCAAACTAAAATTTTTGAAAAGCAAGGATGCGACATTCCATCGATACTTGCACCCAAATCCGCGAGGAAGCGACATTCCATCGATACTCGCAACCGAATGAGCAAGGATGCGACATTCCATCGATACTTGCAAGACCATTCAGCAAGGAGGCAACTTTTAGTCAATACTTACATTTTTAAAAACCAAAACCAGCTATAAATGCCACAAACCGGCTATAAATGCCAGCAAACCGACTAACAATGCCACAAAACAAACCGGCTATTAATGCCACAAAACAAAACCGACTATCAATGCCACAAACCAAAACTTAGCTTTCAAAAAAAACCCAGGCTATCAATGCCACAAAAACTGGCTCTCATGCCAAAATCGGCTCTCATGCCACAAACAAAATCAGGCTCCCATGCCAAAACATTCATTTGACAAAAGATTTTCACAAAATGACAAACTTTTGATCAAATCCCATTTAGCAATTGCTTTCATCACAAAAAGATTTAAGTGAGCGTAGGGAAAACAAAAAAAAAGAGTACCAAAAAATACATGTGGTACCAAAAAAAAAAAGAAGGATAGTTTCTGCTACAAAAAATCAGGAGCTCGGCCAAAAATGGTCTCTAGCCAAAGTTTCAGCTCCTCAAGCAAACTCTTGGTTTCAGCCGTCATAGTTTCCAAGGCATGCTTCTTCAGGAACTTGCCATGAGATGTTGGAGAAGGCTGTAACCCTTCTTTTATACTGGAAAGCTTATCCCGAGCAACTTGCCATTGTTCGTCTTCTTGAATCTTCCTTTCGAGAACTCGATCGGCATCTGCAACCCAGCGAATCAGAGAACTCTCCCTACCACGAGCCTCTATTATAGCAGCCCACTTGGCAGCGACTTATGCCTTCAAATGCTCAAGACGTTTCCTGGCCTCATCGACCTCCCTATCAAGGATGTTATGGTCGTGCCTCAGCCTGATGATAGCTAGCTCTTTTAAGTTCTTCTCTCGGACTGCCTGCTTCCTGCAGTGTGTAGCCTCATTCAAGTCAGACTTAGCCCTATTAGCCGGATCCAAGAACACCTCCTTGAAGAACTGGTCGTCAGGGAAGTCCATGGTCTCAAACCACTTGTCACCCAGTGCAATGATCCTATCAATGATCGCCCTGGCACCCGTGACGTCTGGTATGCACCAAACAACCTAGAAATAAGCTACTTAATATGCACACAACTTAAAACTCGCAAGCGCACAAGATCACTATGTAGTGTAGTGAATTGTAAGTACGAGGTCGATCCCACGAAGACTTGTGATAAAATAATGTCAAAATTAACTAAAAATCAGAATATTAAAATAAACAATTGAAGATGAAAAGTGGAATTAAACTATAAAAAAAACAGTAATTTAAAGTATCAAAAGCTAATTGGAAAGTAACCTAAAAACAACTAGTATGAGAATTGAAAAAATAGTAATAATGACTGAATGAACTAGGGTTTCATCTACTCCCCTAACCAATCCTATGCATGTCCCTTATTATCTTTTAATCAAAAATCAGATTTTAGTAGTGACATCTATTAACCTAGACCATGGCATATGCGTCTAGATTATTATTCCCCTAAACCTAATTCATGAGTGGCATACTACATGAATTGTTCATTATGATGTAAAAACTAAACATGGCATATGTCCTAGTCAAAACAAACAATGCATAAAAACAATGGGAAAGATAAATGCATGAGTCTAAGCATGGCATATACTTAGATTATTCATGGTTCTAAACCCTAGATGCATAACATCAAGATCAATCAAAATTAAGTTAGCTACTCTTAAAATTAATTGAACATCACATGGTTGGCATGGCATATACACAACTCATCAATTAATAACATGGTTTAGAATCTCAACCAACAAAACTGAAATCTGAATTAAAAGATGCCAAAAAAGACTACATAGAATTAGGCTAGGGTTTCAATTACACCCTAGCCCTAAAAGAATTAGCTACTCATGTTTTTAATGAAAAATAAGCTAGAAAGTAGAGTCATAAGAAGAAAACTAGAAGATGATGGTGAAGTAGTGGATGGCCAGCAACTTTTCCCCTTTATTCCTCCTCCAAAAGCTCTCCAAAATGCTCCAAGGATGGCTATACAGCAGCTAGGGTTTTTAGGATGAAGATGGCTAATTTTTGTGATGATAGGGTGGTGTTATGGTGGCTGGAATTATTTTGGACGTGGTTGCTATAATGGATAGATAATGGCTGCTTTTTGTGCTGGAATTAGGGCTGAACGTGTTTGGGTTTATGGAATGAATGGTGCTGGAATTATTGTTCACGTCCTTCCCTTGTATGCTATTTATAAGTCTTGAAAACAGCCCCCTTTAGCAAGTAGTTACTTTGTAGAAATAGATCTGCAACCTTCCTTATAATTAAGAAACCTAATTAGATTGAATAAGGAGTCTTCTTTTTTGTTTTAGCAAGCTTTCTAAATCTGGTCCCACTTGTATCTTCTAGAAACTTATCCACATGGACCCACAAATCTGAGATTAATTGCAAGGAATTAAATCTGAACTTTTGACATAAAAGTGGGCCCTATTTGATGCGTGCAACATGAGTGTGGGACCCCTCTTTTAGGACTTCTATCTTGACTTGAACTCTTGCTCCAAATTTTTCTTTCTTTCTCTCCTTGTTTTTCTCCATTCTTGAACTCCACTTCTAACTTGAATAAGACTTCTAATTTCTGAAATTCTTCTATTTGTAATAGATATGGGCCCCCTTTGGGTGTGTAACCCTAGATTGGGTTTCTTCTTTCTTTCTTTTGCTCTTCTTCTTTGATTAGAATTTCTTTCTCTAATTCTTTCCCTCTTTGATTTGAATTGTAAGTTGTCCAAATAATTAGAAAGTCTTCTTGAAATCTGGAATATCTTGAATGGGACCCACCATGGTCTTTCTTTGGGATTCACACTCATCATCCTCTTCATTAATTCCTCTCTTTTTGCTCCTTTTGACCTTAGCATAAAAATTAACAAAACTATGTAAAATCAAATAAAATAACTATGACTAGCACAAGATGAATCAAATATTAGGGCTTAGATTGCAAACAATTAAGCACTTATCAAATTCCCCCAAACTTACCTTTTGCTAGTCCTCGAGCAAAACAATAAAATAAACAAGGGAGAAAATAATAACACTAAAATATGAAACCTATCCTTCCAGCATTTGTCTCAGAGATGTCTGATCAATATATGAATCAAAGAAGCAAGAGTCTCAACCAGTTCACAATCCACATGCTCAAAAGGGTCATGTGTAAAACAATACCATTACAACTTTTAGTTTAGGCTTTCACACAACCAAACAATCATTTTTGCAATTCAGTTTAACTTCAATCCTCACCATGCATACACTCACAATAAAACACTCAATAATTGGCTAAGAGTGAACAGATAATGATCTCATGAAAAATACCACATGCTTGAAGTGAAATCACACACCATAGGCTCCCATTCCATCTCATCTCCACACCGGGACTACACTTCACCTAGAATCAAGTAGGACTTTTGCACATAGGTTATCATGGGGTTAGGGTGAAGGGTTATGAATGAAAGGAAATGGATAATAAGATCTAAGGAATTTGCGTAGAATCACACTTTAGGTTCCTTTATACACTTCTGATTTTTGGCGGCGACGGCTTGCATTTTGAATTTCCATCTTGTTGAGTCACGCGTGTACCCTCCTTTATTCTTTTTTTTTTCTTTTGTTTTTTCTGTTTTTTTTTTCTCTTTTTCTCTTTTTTTTTACACACAAAACTATGGAGATGCAGGGTAACGACAACTCTTTTTTTTTCTTTTTCTCAAGCCTTGCACATATTTTGTAATGAACCTTGAATTCATCTTTATACTTCCTTAGATAAGGTAAGGCTATACTTATGGTAAGGTAACTCCGCCAAACTTAGGGGTTGGTATGGGTGCAAAAACTGGCTTAATTAAGGCTCAACACGGATAACTAGCGGTAAACATCAAAGGGGATGGATAGAAAAGCACAAACTAGTCAAACATGGCCTAAAATCATCTCCTATGGTTCATGTAGTCGAAATTTGCCCCAATCGGATAAAAATGAGAGTTCTAGCATGTTTTTCCATATAAAATTCAGAACATGTGATCAAAGAATGAAATTGAAAGATCATAACACTCAGCATATAAGCCTCTCAAGAATAAGCATTTAGGCTCAAATCTCACTAGGTTGCACAAGTTTTCACCAAAAGCATCTAATCATTCAATTATGCGCGAGCTTTCAACCTCAGACTATATCAGCATTGTAATCCACACTGTGATAGCTCAACATGCTTAAACGAGATTTACAATAATTGAATAATAAAAAGAACTAGCATAATTAAGTTCGATGAACCATGCAAGACAAATCATCATTACTCATCATTGTGGTAGGAAGGAACTATGACTCAAAGAAAAAAAAATATTTTTGTGATTTTCGAAAATAATTTTAAAATTTTTTATGTATTTTTGGACTATAATGACTCTTTTAATGACTAAGACTCTTCCCCCAAACTGAAATTAAACATTGTCCCCAATGTTGTAAAATAAAGTAAGAAGAAAACACTAAAAACATAAAAGAAAAGTAAATAGAAGGACAAAGAAAAGGGTAAAAGAACTCAGCTGGATATGGAGTACATCGCCAGCTCTGAATCGCCATCTTTAACTTTTCCTTGCAAAGATCAGGGCTACCTCCCAGTAGTGCTTGCTTTAGAGTCTTCAGCCAAACTATGCTTCTCTATCAAGCGGAAGGGGAATCTGTGAATGTAATCACATCCACATCCTTGTCAAAAACCTGGTCCCAATAGGGCTTGAGCCTATGTCCATTGACTTTGAACCTGTTACCATTCTTTGGATTATAGATCTCAATAGCCCCATGCTTAAATACCTGAGTGACCTCGAACGGGCCACACCATCTGGACTTTAGCTTCCCCGGAAATAATTTGAGTCTAGAATCGAAAAGTAATACCTTTTGTCCCACCACAAACGTCTTCCTTAATAGCTTCTTATCATGGAATATTTTAGTCTTCTCTTTATATAGCTTGGCATTCTCATATGCTTCATATCGTAGCTCCTCAAGCTCATTCAGTTGTAACTTCCTCTTCTCACCTGCCTCCTTCATATCAAAATTAAATTTCTTGATCGCCCAGAATGCCCTGTGCTCCAATTCCACCGGCAGATGACATGCTTTCCCATAGACCAAACGATATGGAGACATGCCTATAGGAGTCTTGTAGGCTATCATATATGCCCAAAGCACATCATTCAGCCTTAAATACCAATCTTTCCTATTGGGCTGCACTGTCTTTTCTAAAATCTGCTTGATCTCTCTCTATTACTCACTTCTTCCTGGCCACTAGTCTGAGGGTGGTACGGAGTAGCTACCTTATTTATGAGTTATCCCATATTTCTTCATTAATGCTTCAAAAGACCTATTTTTGAAGTGACTGCCACCATCACTAATGATTGCTCTGGGTGTCCCAAATCTTGCAAATATCATGTTCTTCAGAAATTCCAAAACCACCTTGTGGTCATTTGTTTTACTTGGGATAGCCTCCACCCATTTGGACACATAGTCTACTCCTACCAGAATGTAGAGATAACCATAGGATGATGGGAATGGTCCTATAAAATCAATCCCCCACACATCAAGAAACTCCACCTCTTGTATGCCCTTCTGTGGCATCTGATTCCTTGAGGAAATGTTCCCCATTCACTGGCATCTATCACAACTTAAACAAAAAGTATGTACATCTTTAAATATAGAGGGCCAAAAGAAACCAGATTGAAGCAACTTAGCAGCTGTCTTCTTTCCTCCAAAATGTCCTCAACACGCCTTGCTGTGGCAATGTGTTAAGATGCTTTGAACCTCTTCCTCTGGTACACATCTTCTAATGATCTGATCTGAGCAGTACTTGAACAAATATCGGTCATCCTAGTAATAGAAACGTGCCATGTGTACCATCCTCTTCTTATCTTGATTAGTAAGATGCATTGGGAACTCACCACAAACCTTGTAATTCACCAAGTCTGCAAACCATGGAAGCTTGGTAATTTGAAAAAGTTGCTCATCTGGAAAAGATTCATTTAGCGGAATTTCGTCCCCTTTGAATGCCTCATCATTCAGCAATCTGGATAAATGGTCTGCCACTACATTCTCACTGCCCTTCTTATCTTTGATCTCAAGGTCAAATTCTTGTAGTAACAACACCCATCTAATTAGCCTTGGCTTTGCATCCTTCTTGCTCAATGGATACTTCAATGCTGCATGATCTGTGTAGATTATTACCTTAGACCCAACAAGGTAGGATCTGAATTCTTCTAGTGCAAAAATTACAGCAAGAAGTTCATTCTCAGTAGTAGAGTAGTTCAATTGTGCTTCATTTAGAGTCCCGGAGGCGTAGTAAATCACATGTGGAAGCTTCTCTACTCTTTGGCCCAGCACGCCCCTAAAGCATAGTCACTGGCATCACACATGATCTCAAATGGCAAACTCCAATCAGGTGCCATGATAATAGGGGCTGATGTCAAAAGCATTTTCAGCAGCTCAAATGCTTGCAAGTAATTCTCATCAAAAACAAACTCCACCTCTTTTTGTAACAATGAACAAAGTGGTCTTGCAATCTTGGAGAAGTCCTTAATGAATCTGCGATAGAATCCAGCATGCCCAAGGAAACTTCGTACTCCCTTCACGGATGTGGGTGGTGGAAGTTTGCTGATCAAGTCTATCTTAGCCTTATCCACCTGTATCCCCTTGCTTGTTACCACATGCCCAAGTACAATGCCATGTTTCACCATGAAGTGGCATTTTTCCCAGTTTAACACCAAATTACACTCCTCACATCTCTTTAGCACAAACTCCAGATTTTACAAACAGTTATCAAATGATGATCCAAAGACAGAGAAGTCATCCAGGAATACCTCAATAAAGCGCTCCACCATATCGGAGAAAATACTCATCATGCATCTCTGAAAAGTTGCTGGTGCATTGCAAAGCCCGAAAGGCATCCTCCTGTAGGCAAATGTCCCAAATGGACAAGTGAAAGTGGTCTTCTCTTGGTCCTCTGGAGCAATAGGAATCTGATTGTATCCACTGTATCCATCGAGAAAACAATAATGTGAATACCCAGCTAGCCTCTCTAACATTTGATCAATGAATGGTAATGGGAAGTGATCCTTTCTGGTAACTGTGTTAAGCTTCCGGTAGTCTATGCATACCCTCCATCAAGTGGTAACTCTAGTAGGAATCAGCTCATCATGTTCGTTCTTTACCACTGTCATACCACTCCTCTTGGGAACAACTTGCACTGGGCTAACCCACTTGCTATCGGAGATTGGGTAGATGATCCCAACGTCTAATAGCTTAAGAATTTCTGCTTTGAAGACCTCCTTCATATGAGGGTTGAGTCTCCTTTGTGCTTCCCTTGTAGGTTTAGACTCTTCTTCTAACAAGATACGGTGCATACACATGGTTGGGCTTATACCTTTGATATCTGCAATGCTCCACCCCAATGCTGTCTTGTGAGCTTTTAACACTTTTAACAACTTGCTTTCCTCATCAGAACTCAAATCATTGGCTATGATATATGGCAAAGTCTCATGTTCTCCCAAATAGGCATATTTGAGATGTTCAGGTAATGGCTTTAATTCTAACTTTAGTACTTTTATAATAGAAGGAACGGGCTGCTTTGTGGAAGAACCCAGAATTTCATAAGAGTTAGAATATTTACTTGGAATGGAGGGGAGTACTTCTAGCTGATTTACAATCTCCATAAGTGTTGCCGCAAGCTCATCACTATCATGCTCGATTTCAGATTTGGTGAGGCCTTGCTGAATGCATGTGTCCAACTCCTCCGTGCACCCATGTGCTCTTGGAAACACCTCTACTATAGCCTGCTCAATTACCTCCATCTGAAAGCAATCTTCCATCTCTAGGTATTTTCATAGCTTCGAACACTTTAAACTCAATTTTCTGCCCATTGACCTTCATTTCAATTGTGTCTTTCTGTACATCTATCTTTGAACCTGCAATGGCCATGAAAGGTCGGCCGAGTATAATAGAAAGGTGGTGAGGCAATGATACCTTCACCAAAATGCCCTCTAGGATGCCCCTTGGGTGCTTCACACTCATATCTGCTAATTGCAATGTAATTGAAGTTGGTTTGAGCTCTCCCAAACCCAAATACTCATAGACTGAGAATGGCAACAAATTGATACTCGAACCCAAGTCTAGTAAAGCTTTCTCAAAAGTATGCTCTCCTATCTTGCAAGGTATAATAAAGCTCCCAGCGTCCTTCGATTTTGGAGGAAGCTTTCTTGAAAGAACTGCACTGACTTCCTCGGTTAACTTAACCTCTTCATGATCTCTGAATCTCCTCTTGTTTGTACATAGCTCCTTGATAAACTTTGCATAAGAGGGTATCTGCTTGATAACATCAATCAGTGGAATGTTAATCTCTACCTTCCTTAGAGTCTCGAAGATGTCTTGAGTGAGCTGATTTTTCTTCTCTTGTCTCAGCCTCTGAGGGTAAGGTGGAACTGGCTTATAGACCCTTTCTGGTGCTTTAGAAGTTGTTTCCTGAATAGGAGTTTGCCTTACACTGTCCTATGGCTCAATGTCTACAGTTTTCGGATTTTCATGTGGGCCATTCACGCTGGTGTCTACGGCTGTACCATGCTGCCTCATTCTCCTATAGACCTTCTCTGGCTCTTTGGTGACAGTAGTTATGGCCTTCAGATGCTCATGATTTTTAGGGTTGATTTCAGTCTGACTTGGAAACTTACCGTCCTCCCTTTTGCTCAAGGCATTAGCTATCTGACCCACCTGTGCTTCCAGCTTTGCCAAACTCTGCTGAGTATTTGTAATTGCTTGGCTATGTTGTTGAAAAGTAGCCTGAGATGACTGAATAAACTGGGTCACCAAACTTTTGAACTCATCTTCTTGTGGCTTTTGTGCACTATTCTAAGAAAAATTATTATTCTGGGGGTATTGGTAGCTTCTCTGTTGTCCTTGATATTGGTTCTGATTCCCTTGATTTCCTTGATTGCTCTGATTGCCTCCCCAAGAAAAGTGTGGATGTTTCCGCCATCCAGAATTGTAGGTATTGCTGTAGGGATTATTGTGCTTAGGAAAAGTGATACCAACATAGTTGGCTTGTTCCTGGTATGTAAAAGATGACATGGGGCAGCATTCAGTAGCATGGTTTGTGTGAGAACATATAGTACAAACTTCCTTTAGTGTCTGTCCTTGCATGTTATTGGAAGCCATTGCTTTATTGAGCATGTCCATTTTTTTATCCATTGCCGCCATCTATGTAGCTATATTTCCTTGAGACTAGATCTCATACATTCCTTGCTTCTTACCCATCTGTTTGTTTCGACAAGAAAATTGTTGTGAGTTTTCACTGAGGGTTTGAAAAAGATCATAAGCTTCCTCACTATTTTTCTCCATCAGGGCCCCTCCACACGCAGAGTCAACTATTCCTTTATTCAGCTCATTCAGTCCTTCATAGAAAACTTGAACCTGATCATCTTTGGTGAGGTTGTGATGTGAACACTTCAATAATAAATCTTTAAAATGCTCCCACGCTTCCCAGAACTGATCTCCATCTTTCTGTTGATATGTTTGGATCTCTCTTCTTAATTGCCTTGTCTTTTGAGTCGGAAAAAATTTCTTCAAAAACTTACTGGCTAGCTGCTGCCAAGAGTTGATAGAACCAGCATCCAAGGAGTTAACCATATTTTAGCTTTATCCTTAAGAGAGAAAGGAAATAGACGTAGCTTGATGCCTTCTGCAGTAACTCCATGTATCTGTTGTGTCGCGCACAACTCAAAGAATTCCTTAATGTGAAGATAAGGATCTTCATTAGGTAACCCATGATAGTGTGGCACCATATTCAGCAGTTGTGCATGGAGGGTGAAATTTCCAGCCGTATTAGGTGGATAAAGAATGGTGGACGGCTGTTCGGTGTGTAAGGGTATGTAAGATTCCTTCATTGGCCTCTTTTGATTATTTACTACCACTTATTCATTTTCTTCTCTGTCAGCCATTTTTCTTTCAGGACCTTGATTTCTGTTAACACTGGTTTCTTCAAGCTCTGAGTCAGATGAGGGCTGTGTATTGGTTCTTGCCCTTTGAGCTGGTCTTCGATTTCTTCTAAAATTTCGTTCAATTTCTGGATCGTAGACAATGATGGCTAAGTCCTAAGATCGCCTACCTTGCATATACAGAATTTATGACCGCAAGTAAGCACCTATAGAAGAGTTAATTGTGCTAAAAGAAGAAAAATAGAAATCTGAAATTAAATAGCTGAAATACTATGATAAAACTGTTGGAATTTGAGATGACTTGAGAAGTCTTATGAAGCATTGACGTATTTAGTATCTCAAGTATCATTTTGTGTTGGAATTATTGTCAACACAATGTCACTAGTGTGGTGTTAATAGTGTGGTATTGATAGAGCTTCAAAGAGAAAACAGAGCTGAAACAGTATAGGAATTCAGAATTCCTGAAGCAGTGTGGTCGGTCGACCGGGCACCCCATGCGGTCGACCGGGCAAGAGCAATCTGTAGAACACAGTCCCAGTTAGCTCCCAGTTATTTTGCTGCCACAGTGTGTCGCCGGTCGACCGGGGACCCCATGCGGTCGACCGAGCACGGGAACCAGAATTGCGCAGAAATTAGAAGTTGTGCACGAAAATTCAGGAATCTTATGTATTTTGTTTGGGATTCTTTCTAAACGAATTCTAGCCTAATTTGAACACTCTTAAGGGTTACCATAACCTATATAAAGGCTTGATTGGTTCGTTTTCAAGTGTACAGAAGAGAAGAGAGAACAAAAGAGGAGAGTTTTGGAGAGAAGAGTGATTGGAGAAGAAGGCGCTGCTGTGTGCTGTTGTGCTGCAGGTTTCTATAACAAGTGTGGACGAGAATGTGCTCATGAAGATGGTGATTCGTCCATAGATAAGTGTCTCTCTATTTATGCTTTAAATTTCAATTTGTAAGGGATTGAGAGAGAGAGATTGTAGAGGGGAAGGGCTGTAGAAAAGTTCTTTAATTCTGTAGAACATCAAGTTGGTGCTTGGTGTTAGGGGTTTGGTGATCCTATCTGTTGGTGCAGATAAATTATAAAGGGAGTAGGTGCTTCCTAGATAGTTGGTGCTATCTGAAACTTAAGGGTTGGTGCTCTTTGTCGTTGGTGCGACTAAATAGATTCAGACCTGTTCCGGATCGGTGTTCGGACGGTCTTTGAACCGTGGACGTAGCCTTTTGGTGAACCACGTTAAATTTGGTGTCCTTGTGTGATTTGATTTGCTTTTGTTGTTAAATTGGACCTGTTTTTAAGGAATCACTGATTCAACCCCCCCCCTCTCAGTGATCGCGATATCTAACAATTGGTATCAGAGCGAAGTTCCCTTGATAAGCTTAACACGCTAAGGGTGATCTCTTGTCAAATCACATGGCATCCAATACAGGGAATAAGAAAGCACCTTTGTTTGATGGTTCTAATTACTCCTTCTGGGAGATCAGAATGCAGGCTTTCATCAAATCACTTGGCTATGATGTCTGGGAGACTGTCAGAGTCGGTTACAATACTGCCATCATACCAAATGATGCTACAACGAAGAAGTTAGCAGACAACGACTCCAAGGCGCAGAATGCACTCTTTAGTGGCCTTGTGGACAGCGAGCTGGTCAAAGTAATTGCATGCAAAACAGCCAAGGAAATATGGGACAAGTTGAAAAGCATTCATGAAGGAGATGAGAAGATCAAAGAAGCGAAATTGCAAACTCATCACTCTCAATTCGAGTCTCTTCGCATGGAGGAAAGCGAGAATGTTGACTCGTATATGCAACGAGTGAATGAAGTCACGAATGACATTCGTGTACTAGGGGAGGAGATTAAAGAACCAGTCATCATTAAAAAGGTTCTAAGATCTCTTCTTCCCCGGTTTGATTCAAAAGTCTCAGCCATAGAAGAAGCCAAGGATCTGAATGAATTTACCATGGATGAGTTGCATGGTTCACTCACTGCCTATGAGATGCGCATAGGTAAGACGTCTTCATCTGATAGAGAAGCGGCCTTCAAAGTTCAGAAAAAGGGAAAAGAGACTGCTGGTCATGATGCTGATACTGATGATGATGAGCTTGAGGCTCAATTAGTTAGAAAGCTGAAGAAAGGAAGCAATGGAAAGTACAAAGGGAAGCTACACTTTAAATGCTTCAATTGTGGCGGTGTTGGTCACTTTGCTGCGAAGTGTCCGCTGAAAGAAAACAATGATGATGACTCTTATGTTGATAAGAGTAAATGGAAGAAAAATTTCAGAAAGAGGGGCAAAGCAAAAAGCTTCATCAGTCAATATAATGACAGCACGTCTGAAACTTCAGACGATGATGAATCAGCCGAGGCAACTGAAGCTCTCTTCATGGTTACTGTTGAAGAAGAAGAGGAGCAAGAGCCGGAAAAGGAAGAGGAGGCTGAGGTCAATCTTGAAGAAGAACTCATTGCCGCACTTGAGGAGCTTAGCATGGAACGAAAAACAAGTAAGAAAAATCTGAAACTTCTTCATGAATCTGAAAGTTTAGTTATTTCTTTGAAAACTCAAGTTGAAGAATATAAAAGAATGGTGGAAGTCCTTGAAAATCAAATAAGTATCAAAAAGGAAGAGGCTATGAAACTTGAAACTGAAATCGCTAGAGCAAAGGCTGAAAACTTGGAAAGTAGCCAAAAACTCAAAGTGCTCCAAGCAATTGAAGGGACAATGAAACTCAATGAAATTCTGAAAGTTCAAAAGCCCTTCCACAATAAATTTGGTATTGGATTTGAGACCGGAGAGTCCTCTAAAGCTGCACCTTCTTTGTTTATGAAACAAAGTGCCATACCTCTTAAGGCTACAAAGCTTCAAATTCAGCCTAGTATTGAGATGGTCAATAAGAAAAGGTTTGTGGAGTTTAACCAGCCACCTAAGAAAGGAAGAATGTTCAGATTCTATGGTTACTGCTATCATTGTAATAGATATGGACATAAAAGAGCTAATTGTAGATTCTTTGTTAGAAACAGTCCATTTGTGACTAGGAACCCTTTTTCAATCCTAAACAGCCACAAAATTGAGTGCTATAAGTGTCATAATTATGGACACTTGGCTAAGGATTGTAGGTTGCCTATTGCTAACCAATTTCAGGTTGAAAAGAAACCCAAGTTAGTTAAGGCATAGAGGGCAAAGAAAAGGGAAGATAATTCCAAGGAATCTCTCATTGTGCAAACAGCATTCAATGCACAAAAGAAGGCAGCACCATGGGTCCTTGATAGTGGCTGTTCAAGCCATATGACAGGTGATAAGGAAAAATTCGTCAAATTACAGCACTATGAAGGCGGATCAGTGAAGTTTGGTAACAATGATGGTGCCAAAATCTGCGGAAAAGGTGTTGTTCAGCTAAAGGCAAACAAGATCAGATCAGACGAGGTCTTATATGTGTCTGGACTAAGACACAACTTGCTTAGTGTGAGCCAGATCTGTGACAAAGGCCACGAAGTTGTCTTCACTAAGAATGGGTTTGCTATCAAGAAGTGTAGCAATGGCAAAACAGTTACTGGATCTAGGACTGCTGGAAATCTCTATACATTGTCAGATGGAGCTGAAAAGACTTGCTTGATGAGTCGGACAGAGGAAAGTTGGTTGTGGCACAAACGCCTTGGGCATCTAAACTTTGATAACATGTCAAAGATTTGCAATTCAAAGGCTGTCAGAGGTATGTCTACAGTTGAAAAGCCTTCCAACCCCATTTGCGATTCTTGCCAAAAGGGAAAGCAAACGAGGGTAATGTTCAAGTCAAAGGAGCATCATTCAAAGAAACCTCTTGAGCTAGTGCACACTGATCTCTGTGGACCGATGCGAACTCAAAGCACCAATGGAGATAAGTATTTTATGTTATGCATTGATGATTATACTCGTATGACATGGGTATTGTTTCTTAAGCATAAACATCAAGCACTTGATCGTTTTAAAGTGTTTAAAGCACAGGTTGAAAATATGCTTGGAAAACGTATCAAGATTTTAAGGTCTGACCGAGGCGGTGAATTCACATCTGAAGAGTTCACTAACTATTATGAGCACCATGGCATTCAAAGACAATATTCAGCCCCTAGAACTCCACAGCAAAATGGAGTTGTGGAACGGAAAAATCGCACCGTGCAAGAGATGGCTCGCACAATGCTAACTGAGAGTAAGCTAGCTGACAAATACTGGAAGGAGGCAATCCATACGGCTGTATACATTCAGAATCGATGCTTGATCAGGCCACATGAAGACAAAACTCCTTATGAGCTATGGTTTGGGAGAAAAGCAACAGTCAAGCATTTCAGAGTCTTCGGTAGCAAGTGTTACATCAAGCGTCTTGAACAAAATCCGGGCAAATTTGATGAAAGAGCTGATGAAGGTATATTTCTGGGTTACTCCTCCTCTAGTAAGGCTTACAGATGTCTTAACAAAAGGACCAGAAAAATCATAGAAAGTGTCGATGTTAGAATTGATGAAAACCGTGAATCAAAGAATGTAACTCATAATGACAGTCCAGTTTATGAGGACTCGAGTGAGATTGATGATGAAGTGGCTGAACCTAATGATTCTGAGAAATCAAAGGATGACATCAGAGGATGCTACACCTAGAAAGAAAAGCACTTGGGTAGAACAACACCCTAAGGATCAAATCATTGGAGATCCTGAGGCCGGTGTTAAAACAAGACAAAGTGTAGTTAGCAATTACTCACTTGTGTCCACCATTGAACCCAAGACTGTGGCTGAAGCCAGTCTCGATGAAAGTTGGTTGAAAGCTATGCATGAGGAGTTGGAGCAAATTGAGAAGAACTCCACATGGGAACTAGTTTCTCGACCTACCGATAAGAATGTTATTGGTACTAAATGAGTCTTTCCGAATAAGCTGAATGAAGATGGTCAGGTCATACGAAACAAAGCAAGGTTGGTTTGTAAAGGCTATGCTCAAGTTGAAGGCATAGATTTTGAAGAGACCTTTGCACCGGTGGCTCGTCTGGAAGCCATTCGTATGTTTCTTGCATTGGCTGCATACAAAACCTTCAAGGTATTTCAGATGGATGTAAAGTCAGCCTTCTTGAATGGATTACTTGAAGAAGAGGTCTACATTGAGCAACCTGATGGTTTTCTCATTAGCAAAAATTCAGACCTAGTGTGCAAGTTGAAAAAGGCTCTTTATGGGCTGAAACAAGTGCCAAGGGCGTGGTATGCAAGGCTGGACCTCTATCTCCGCAAGATCGGCTTTGGTAAAGGACTAGTTGATAGCAATCTTTATGTCAAAACAGAGTTGAGCAAACAGCTGGTTGTCATTGTTTATGTCGATGACATAATCTTTGGTGGCAATGATGAGGAAATGTGCAGGAATTTTGCTGAAGAGATGAAGAAAGAATTTGAGATGTCAATGCTTGGAGAACTAAAGTTCTTCCTTGGTTTACAAGTTCAGCAGCTGAAACATGGTATCTTCATATCATAGATGAAATACATCAAGGAAATGTTGAAGCATTTTAACATGGAAGACAGCAAGCCAGTGAGCACACCAATGACAACGAACACAAAGCTAAGCAAAGATGATAAGGGTTCGTCCGTTGATCACACCACTTATCGTTCTATGATAGGAAGCTTGCTTTATTTGACTGCTACAAGATCGGATCTTCTGCAAGCAGTATGTATGGTGGCTCGATTTCAAGCATCACCAACTGAGACGCACCTTACAGCAGTAAAAAGGATATTTCGATATCTGAAAGGTACCATGGAGCTTGGCATTTGGTATCCTAAAGGCAAATCCTTCACTCTTGTTGCATACTCTGACGCCGATTGGGCTGGATGTATAGATGATCGCAAGAGTACAAGCGGTGGTGCATTCTATCTCGGTGAAAGGTTGGTGGCATGGCACAGTAAGAAACAAGATTCAGTATCCCTTTCTACAGCGGAAGCGGAATATATTGCAGCGGCAACTTGTTGTACGCAAGTGTTATGGATGCGGCAAATGCTCTCTGATCTAGGAGTTCCGACAACGGATCCTACGCCGATCCTCTGTGACAACACAAGTGCAATTCACATCTCCAAGAATCCTGTTCAGCATTCTAGAACGAAGCATGTTGCAATCCGCTATCACTTTCTCAAGGAAAAGGTTGCAGACGGTGAGGTAAAGTTGGAATATGTTCCAACTACTGAGCAAGTTGTTGATATCTTCACAAAACCTTTGCCAAAGGACGTCTTCGAGTATCTCCGGAAAAAATTAGGAGTTACTCACTCTCCTAATCCTTAGGAGTTGTGCTTGAAAGGGGGAGCAATGTATTCCATGAATATCCTATTCGCTCCTTCGTTGGTCCCTTTGGACTTGTTGTCAAAGGGGGAGAAAGTCTTATGCAAAGAGAAAGCTATGCTAGAAGAAGTTATGCTATGATAGCTTGGGGGAGATTGGTATCAAGAATGTGAAGATCTTGATTCTATTGGTCTATGGTTCTGAAGAAGCTTCATGAAGGTCAACTGGTTCAAAGTGTTCCGCGTGTTGAAGTTCCAAGTGTTGCCAACAATTCCAAAGGGGGAGATTATTGGAATTTGAGATGACTTGAGAAGTCTTATGAAGCATTGAAGTATTTAGTATCTCAAGTATCATTTTGTGTTGGAATTATTGTCAACACAATGTCACTAGTGTGGTGTTAATAGTGTGGTATTGATAGAGCTTCAAAGAGAAAACAGAGCTGAAACAATACAGGAATTCAGAATTCCTGAAGCAGTGTGGTCGGTCGACCGGGCACCCCATGCGGTCGACCGGGCAAGAGCAATCTGCAGAACACAGTCCCAGTTAGCTCCCAGTTATTTTGCTACCACAGTGTGTCGCCGGTCGACCGGGGACCCCATGCGGTCGACCGAGCACGGGAACCAGAATTGCACAGAAATTAGAAGTTGTGCACGAAAATTCAGGAATCTTATGTATTTCGTTTGGGACTCTTTCTAAACGAATTCTAGCCTAATTTGAACACTCTTAAGGGTTACCATAACCTATATAAAGGCTTGATTGGTTCATTTTCAAGTGTACAGAAGAGAAGAGAGAACAAAAGAGAGAGTTTTGGAGAGAAGAGTGATTGGAGAAGAAGGCGCTGCTGTGTGCTGTTGTGCTGCAAGTTTCTACAGCAAGTGTGGACGAGAATGTGCTCATGAAGATGGTGATTCGTCCATAGATAAGTGTCTCTCTATTTATGCTTTAAATTTCAATTTGTAAGGGATTGAGAGAGAGAGATTGTAGAGGGGAAGGGCTGTAGAAAAGTTCTTTAATTCTGTAGAACATCAAGTTGGTGCTTGGTGTTAGGGGTTTGGTGATCCTATCTGTTGGTGCAGATAAATTGTAAAGGGAGTAGGTGCTTCCTAGATAGTTGGTGCTATCTGAAACTTAAGGGTTGGTGCTCTTTGTCGTTGGTGCGACTAAATAGATTCAGACCTGTTCCGGATCGGTGTTTGATCGACACTTAAATGTGCAACTTTTAACCGCAAGACTACGGTGTCGTCAAGTAGTAAAGGACTAAAGAGTCCGGATTATCGATCCCACGAAGAGAGGATGGAACAAGCAATGAATCCAATTAAAGGAGAATTGAACTAAGATATAGCTAATATAGAAAATTGAAGTAAACAATTAAAACTACTAAACTATGCAATGTAAACTATTAATTAACAATCTAAAATATGAAATTAACAAGGTCTAATCTAATCTAACAAACTACACTAAACTAATGGATGAATGGTGGTGGAAATGGAAGACTTAAGGTGAAGATGTGGTGTGAAATGTGTATGATTTTAAAACAAGTGGTGTAAAGTGTAGATCTAAAAATCTAGAAATGAAAATAACAAATCAAATAAAGATTTAAATTAACAACAATAAAAATAATAGACTAGGCAATCCAAAATCCACTAAGTATGTAATTAATTCAAACAATACATGTTCTAATTCAATTTCCAAATCTAAAATCCAATTAACAATCTCTTGCCTAATTGGATTGGATGATATAACAATGAAAATCAAAGGCTAAGATCATAGATCATCATCTAGCTACCCTAACAATAAATCATCAAAATCAAGCTACAAAAGATCAAAGATAAGGGCTCTAGAGCATGCTATGTGAGAGAACTTAATCAAACTACAAAGCATCAATTGAGATTATCGGAGCATCAAGTGTAGAGATAGAGCATTAGAAATGAGAGAGATTAGCACAACTAGATCTAAAATCTACTAATCAATCAAGGCACAAGTAGGAAATTTAAACTAAAACATGCATGTAATTGAACTAACCACATTACTTAGCTTCAAAAGGAGAGCCTAATCCAAGAGCTTTAGCCACTAAACATCAAGAAAGAGCTCCAAATCTTCATTAATGAACTTCAATTACACACACTCTCTCTAGATTAGTTACAAAGAAGTTCCTAATTACAATCTAAAAGTATAGAGAAGGTAAAATAAAATTTCTAAAAGACTAACTTGCCAAAGGATCCCCCATTCTCTACAAAAACATTCCAATTTATAGAAACTTTGAAGACATTTGATTGGCTCATTTTCATTCACAAGGATTGCTTCCATTTGATTGGTTGCAACTTAAAGGCTTTTGATTGGCTCTTTTGCTTTCACATGGACTGCTTCAATTTGATTGGTTGCAACAAACTTTCCTTCCAAAAGCATGTGCTTTTTGCTTTTTGTGGTCCTTCATTTTGGAGGCTTTTGATTGGCTCATATCCTTTCACATGGATTGCTTCAATTTGATTGGTTGCAACAAACTTTCCTTCCAAAAGCATATGTGTTTTTTGCTTTTTGTGGTCCTTCATTTTGGAGGCTTTTGATTGGCTCATATCATTTCACATGGATTTGTGCCATGGCAAGCTTTGATTGGTGGAGAGGTTAGAGTTGGATGAAATATCTTCTATGTAAAAAAAAATGTAATTATTGGGATTTAAACCCATAATCTATTTCATACCAACCAAAACTCTAACCAATACACCAACCATTCCTTTGTGTTGGAAAATGACTTCTTCTCATCTTATTTTGGAATTCTTCAACACTAATGATGCCTTGGGACATTAGCCGGAGGGTTGGGGTAGTCGCGGGGTCCACCTACACAAGAGAAATTACATAAAAATGCGCTATAAATAATCGGATTTATACATGATAATCCGATAATCCGTTTAATGTGATAGAATGATAAAATCTCTGTGTAAAGCAAATGATATGCATATGAGATGCTGATAAAATTCGAACTAATGAGGGGTAAAATATGCAATATTTAACACTCATCACACCCCCAAACCTACATTTTGCTAGTCCCGAGCAAAAACTATAAAGAAAAACTAAACTATATGTAAGAAAATATGGTAAAAATCCTAACTCACTTTCGCAGGAATCGCGGCTGCACTTAGCTCGTGCAACAAGCCTTTAAACCCCTAAGTTTCCCCTAGTGGACGAGTTTTGTCTCGTGAGGGTTTTCAGCGAATAAATCCCACAAAATTCTTTTTATTTTGGAAAGAAAATATTTTTGATGTCCAACAGTCTCTAGCAAGCTAATAAGAATGAGTACTGAGTTAGGAATACTAGCCAACTCCTGAAGATATGTCAATCAATACCTAAGTCCCACTGTGTATGTGTGTGTATTTAGCCAATAATCATGCAATCTTCAAGTTGAAGCTCACACAACCTTAATCCCCTTCGGAATACATTTCGCCTTGACTACAGCCTTACAGGTCATACTCTCAACAATGGAAGCACACAGATTTTGCTGACTAACTCTCAGTATGTGAGTATGAACAAGGCTAAGAACTCACATAATTGATGAAGAACGGAGCTTATGTATAAAAGGATTGATCTCAAAGAATAAGATATAACCAATAGAAGGTGGAAATGCTCACTCAACTTCTCACTCATTCAGCACCTGACCTTTCCTAGGATCCAATAGGTCTTTCATAGGTTGTAATGGGGTTAGGGTTAATAGGTAGGATAAGGGTTAAATGTGGCTAAGTGTTCTTGAGAAGGTAAGGGTCTTCAAGTCTTCATAGGAAGGTCTTCCACTATCTTCACTTCTTCCTTTTGCTTTGTGTTCTTTATTCCACTCTATCTCTCTTTTTTTTTTAACTTTTTTTTCTTTTGGTTCTCATTTCTTCTTCTTTTTTCTCTCTTTTTTTTTCTTTTTTTTTTCAACTTTCAAATTCCTTTATTCCTTTGTCATTCCTTTGTAGAACATCTATATTTGGTAGCCCATGTGAAGTCTTCATCACTAATGCTCAAATCCTTCCTTTCTTCATATATCCCTACCCTTCTAAAAAACAATAGGTCAAAAAGGATTATATATATGTGGGTGATGAGGCTTGGGAAAATGAAAGAAGGTTTCTTGTAAAATAGGCTCAAGAGGGCTACTAAGGGTATAAAATGTAATAGGTGAGTTCAAAATTCGGCCATTGATTTTTTGAATGCCTATCATCTTCCCCTAAGTTCGAAAAATGCATCATAAGCTACAAGTCAAGATTTCTTCGCATTTTGATGTCACCTCTATGGTTAGAACAAGGAATAGCACTTATGAGATCGAAAGTGCTGGACTAAGAAGCTCTAGGAGTAGCTCTTCATTCTACTCATGAATTGTGCAGAAGAGTCCTCACCCAAACCGATATAGATAGGCTCAATGGCTCAATGGGTTTTAGTCTCCACTAATGATTCTTTCGGGTCTCTCAGAAGTGATTTGCTCTTCTCATGGATTACATTCATGTGGCTAAATGTGTAAAAAATTTCTAGGACTTGTACATATGACAACTCTTCAAGCTAAAATCCATGGACAATTTTTGAAATCTTTTTTCAAATTTTTAGTGATTTTGGAAATTTTTCAGATTTTTAGGGTTTTTGGTATAAATGGAAAACAAAATAACTTATGTACATGCAAAATGCAATGCATGAGATGCAGTGCCTCACCCCCAAACCTATCCTAAACATTGTCCCCAATGTTTATGCAGAACATAAATAAAATAGGGCAAGGAAGATAAATTGGAATTTCTCACCATGGGGTGCCGACACACGGGTATATTGGGTTGCCTCCCAACAAGCGCTAAGTTTAACGTCTTCAGCCAGACGCAATTAGCATGGTATGAGGTCAGTTTATCCAGGGTCCACAAGAAGGACTTCCTCAACAACATTCTCAGGATCCACAAACTCAAGATACTCTTTCAATCTCTGCCCATTCACTTGAAAGGTGTTACCATCTCTGGGATTTAAAAGTTCAACTGCACCGTGGGAATGGACTGTCTGAACGACATAAGGTCCTGACCATCGAGACTTCAGCTTGCCTAGGAACAAGTGCAATCTAGAGTTATATAGCAAAACTTTCTGGCCAGGATGGAACTCTTTTCTTAGAATTCTCTTATCATGAAACATTTTGGTCCTGGCCTTATAACTCTTTGCACATTCATACGATTTATTCCTCATTTCCTCTAGTTCAGCAAGCTGCAGTTTCCGTTGGACCCCGGCCTTTTCTAAGTCAAAGTTTAGGCGCTTGATCGCCCAATATGCTCGATGTTCTAGCTCAACCGGCAAGTGGCATGCCTTGCCGAAGACTAACCTGTACGGAGACATTCCGATAGGTGTCTTGAAGGCTGTCCGATATGCCCACAGTGCATCATGTAAACGTAAAGACCAGTCTTTCCGATTTGGATTGACTGTCTTCTCCAAGATGTTCTTGATCTCATGATTGGAAATTTCTACTTGCCCGCTAGTCTGGGGATGGTATGGTGTGGCAACTTTGTGCGTGATGTGGTACTTCCCCATTAAAGCTTCAAATACTCGGTTGCAAAAGTGTTTACCACCGTCGCTTATGATTGCGCGTGGTATACCAAAGCGAGCGAAAACTTGATTTTTCAAAAATTCAACCACAACCTTGTGGTCATTGGTTGTGGTCATTGGTTTTGCATGGAATTGCCTCTACCCATTTAGACACATAATCAACAGCAACAAGAATATATTGATAAACAAAAGAAATGGGAAATGGTCCCATGAAGTCGATACCCCAAACGTCAAACAACTCAATGATCAAGATAGGTTGTTGGGGCATTTCATTCCTCTTAGAGATCCTTCCTAATCGTTAACACCGGTCACAGTTCTTACAGTGCTCATGTGCATCCTTGAAAAGGGTAGGCCAAATAAATCCAGATTGCAGCACCTTTGCTGCTGTCTTTTTGCTAGAAAAATGTCCCCCACAAGCATGGTTATGACAGAATTCAAGTATGCTCTTCTGGTCCATCTCGGGTACACACGTCCTAATGATTTGGTCAGGGCATTGTTTAAACAAATAGGGATCATCCCAAAAATAGTATTTAGCCCTCGACAAGAAGCGGAATTGGTCATTTTTTGACCAATTACTTGGTGTTTTCCCGGTCACCAGATAGTTAACTATATCTGCATACCACAGGGTTTTACTATCAATAAACAACAATTGCTCATCTGGGAAGGTTTCTAAAATCGGATGGTCTTCAGAGGAATCGACAATCAGACGCGAAACATGATCAGCTACCACATTTTCAGACCCCTTCTTATCCCGCACCTCTAGGTCAAATTCTTGCAAAAGCAGTATCCACCTGATCAGCCGAGCTTTAGCATCTTTCTTGCTCAACAAATATTTCAATGCGGCATGATCAGTGAAGACAATGACTTTTAACCCTATGAGATAGGATCTGAACTTATCCAATGCAAAGACGACAGCCAGCAATTCCTTTTCAGTGGTGGTATAGTTAAGCTGTGCGTCATTAAGGGTCCTACTAGCATAGTAGATGACATGAGGCAATTTGTCTATCCTCTGTCCCAGTACAGCTCCGAGAGCATAATTGGAAGCATCGCACATCAATTCAAAAGGTTTCGTCCAATCAGGAGGACGGATAATGGGTGCAGATGTCAACTCTCGCTTCAAACGATCAAATGATTCTAAACATGTAGCAGAAAAATCAAAATTAGCATTTTTGGCTAAGAGATTACAGAGAGGGCGAGCAATTTTGCTAAAGTCCTTGATAAAGCGTCGATAGAAACCTGCGTGGCCCAAAAAGGCTTTCACCTCTCGTACAGTTTTAGGAGGGGGCAGGTTCACAATCAAGTCGATCTTGGCTTTATCTACTTCAATGCCCTTACTCGACACAATATGACCCAAAACAATGCCTGACTTGACCATAAAATGACACTTTTCCCAGTTCAAAACCAAGTTCTTTTCCTTACATCTTTGCAATACCAGGGTCAAGTGGTGCAGACAACTATCAAAACTTGAGCCAAAAACAGAAAAGTCATCCATGAAGACTTCCAAAAATCTCTCCACCATGTCCGAGAAAATGCTCAACATACACCTTTGAAAAGTCGCAGGTGCGTTGCACAGGCCAAATGGCATACGCCTGTAGGCAAATGTGCCAAAAGGACAGGTGAAGGTTGTCTTCTCTTGGTCCTCGGGGGAGATATGGATCTGGTTATACCCTGAATAACCATCCAAGAAGCAATAGAAAGCATGGCCGGCTAATCTTTCCAACATCTAATCAATGAAGGGTAATGGAAAGTGGTCCTTCCTGGTCATTGAATTCAATTTTCTGTAATCAATACAGACTCTCCAACCTGTTTGAACATGGGTTGGGACCAGTTCATTGTCCTTGTTGGCGACAACGGTTACGCCAGATTTCTTGGGTACTACTTGGACAGGACTGACCCATTGACTATCAGAAATCGGGTAGATAATGCCCGCATCTAAAAGCTTAATTACTTCTCCCCTCACTACTTCCTTTAGGACCGGATTCAGTCGCCTCTGTGGTTCACGAGATGGTTTGGGACCTTCTTCCAGATGAATTTGGTGCATAACTATAGAGGGACTGATTCCTTTAATGTCCGAGATGGTCCAACCTAGGGCACTCTGATGGTCTTTCAGCACATCCAGTAATTTTTTTTCCTGCTCTTCCTCAAGGTCTGAGGCAATAATTACTGGGTTGCTAGCAGAGGGCCCTAAGTAGGCGTACTTTAAATTCTCGGGTAATGGTTTCAATTCTAACATGGGTGGCTCAACAATAATTGATTCTTCTGCGACCATAGATTCAGAGGTGGATGTAAATATAGGCTCAATTTTCTGCTTCCATTGGCCAACATCCATCGGCTGGGTCGAATCCAATAATGCATTAACTTCGCATATGGACCCGTCGATGTCTATGTCGGCATTGAAGTGAGCCAGACATTTCTCTAGCGGATCTGTGTAACATGATGATTGAACCGTTTGATCAATTAATGTGTCAATCATGTTCACTTCCTCATCATCATCTAGGTCTGATGTTTGGAGTCTGTTACGAAAAACATTCAACTCCAACTTCATGTTCCCGAAACTAAGTGTCACAACCCCATTCCTGCATCTAATCACTGCATCTGATGTTGCAAGGAACGGTCGACCAAGAATGACAGGAATATGTCGGTCGGGGGCTGCCACTGCTTCTGTATCCAAAACCACAAAATCAGTTGGAAAATAAAAATCCTTAACTTTTATGATGTGAATTAAATCAATCCATTAAAATTACTGCAAGTGCACAGTTATCATGTTGAGATAGTGGCAATTACAGGTCGATCCCACAGGGAGCACTACTGAGTTAAAATTTAAATCTGATTTTTTTTAATCAAAGATTAATGAATAATTGAGATCTAAGAAAATCTAGAAGAATTCAGAAACAAACTAATCAAATATATAAAAAAAATAGATCGGAGCATCCAGAATCCACTAAGCAAGATAATTAATCCATCATGCGATTATTCTACTATTTGTCTCAAAATAACTCAGATCAGAAACAAATCAATGTTTCGGATCCGGAGGATTTGTCTTTTGCAAAAACCAGATTTTAATAAAAAGAATAAGATCACAACCCAAGACCTCCTTCACCTCATAAAAGAATGAAAAATCATAAGCATGACTTATCAAATTAAGCATAAACTATCAAAGGATCTCAACCCTAAGCATAATCTATCAAAATAAGTATAAATCATCAAACTATTTTCATTAGAAATCAAAATAGAGGCTGCCTAAGGCATGAAGACAGATCTATTATTCTAATAGAGCATGCATTTAAAAGAGACAAGTAAATAGAAAATTCACATAGATTAAATTAAAGATCTACTTAGCTTCATCTGTGTGCTCCAATCCAGAAATCTAGCCAGCCATTGAAAAGAACTCCATAAGTAATTTCATTAATAGCATCTCCTTGTACAATGGTCTCTCAGAAATCTCTCTTCTAAAAATCCTAATTTCTGAAACAGGGCTTCAGAATACCCAAAAATAATTCTTAAATTTTATTAATTAGGAAAAGAAAAAAAATGAGAGAAAATAGTGCTGGACATCCAAGGGAAAAGAGTGTCTCGTATGCTTCCTTTTGGTTCCTCTTATAACCCCGGTTATCTTACAGATACATTGAATCTGGACACTTTCTCTGCAAATTTGATTTATCTTCATAGATAAGGTATATCTCTTATCTCTTTTAAATTTGAATGAGGTGGAAGCTTCTGGATAGCTTGACTAATCTTCAGATGGGGGTCCCACAAGGGATGTGCAGCAATTGATTATCAACGGTGTGGATTTAATTGCAATCCCGTCTAAAAATGAACATGAAAATCTCCAGGCCCGTAACTTTTTCAATTTAGCTCTGATTTGCATATTCTTGGGCTCCACGAATATCTACTCTGAATAAGCTTTCCAACGGTAGGTAAATTTCATCGATCCAACGGTTGGATTGAAAGTTATGGTCATTTGAAGATGAGTTATCCTGAGAAAAACGGGATTAACTTTTGAAATTTGATTTGCCAAGGATTCTTTCTCTCCACAACTCTTATTTTCCAAAGGAGATCAAATGTGGATGATTCAAACTCTTCTTCTTTTATTCCAATCATAATTGTACTATTTGAATTATCCATTAATAATTTCAAATCTGCAACTACTGCGGACCCTGCCATGTAGATCATTTCATCTGCTTGAATAGTGGGCCCTATGAGAAGTCTTCTATTGTAGTTAGGACTCTTCAACTGATATGATGAGTGGACCCCTCCTTTGAGTGATATTCACATGGCTTGTGTGTGGGGTCCATGTGGTAAGTTCTTCTTTTCAAACTTCAATTCAGCAATGCAGGGCCCATGATGACTATGTGTGCTTGAAAGTGGGTTCCATGACAGAGGCCTGCAATTCTCGTTTTCTGCACATTTTAATTCAACACATCAAATATTGAAGAGCCCATATTGAAGCGGGACCCATCCGGACAGAGTCCTACTCCAACTGAGACTCTTCGAAGAAAATTTGCAAAACATTCTAAATTAATGCAGAAAATATATGAAAAGTATGAAAATTCAAGTTTCTAGGTGGAAATGCATGAAATGATGGAATTAGATGAATAATGATGCAATTCACCTAATCAAACCCCTAATTTATCCTACAATGATGGGTAAATGTGCAAATTCATGAACTCAACACACTCCCCAACCAGCATTTTGCTAGTCCCTTAGCAAAAGTTGCGAGCAAAAGTTTTGAAGTTCTTTAACCTAATCTAAGAAAGAAAAGTAAATATGAAAACAAAACCACTTTCGCTGGTATTCTCGGTTGCATTTAGCATATGCAACAAGCCCTTAAACCCCTAGGTTCCCCCCTAGTGGACGAGTTGTGCCTCGTGAGGGTTTGCAGTGAATTTACCCACAAAATTCTTTTTTTTTTTTTTTTGAAAATGTGTTTAAAACCTAACATAATCCAGGGAAACTTCTTCCAAGAGAAAATTTATAGATACCGACTATTCTTGGTTCTCAGAATTTTCAAAAGCAAATCTTAAATTCGGTTCACCAATCCCATCTTTTGGTCAGAAATTCTCGAAATCATGCTTAATTGATTGTGCATGGTGAAAAGTATGTATACGTAATAAGCATCAAATGATCCACCAAGAATTTCCATGAAAATAATAATATATATATATTTTTCAAAACCTGGGCCGCCTAAACTTAGCAAAAAAAAGTCTTCCTTTCAAGGTGATAATGACGGCTTTCGCACTACTGTTTTTTCTAAGGGTGCAAAATTTTTTTTTTCTCTTTTTTTTTTTTTTTTTTTTTCACACACATGTGACTGTGCAATGCCTAAGTCCCTTAAGCTTTCTAATTAACCCATGTAACGAGCATTTGGCCAATGTCTCCCAAACCAGATGGCTTTAGGGCACTAGGTATGTAAATACCCCTAAGGGCTTACTGGCTCGGGTTAAAAAGGCTACGAACCCAAACTAGTCACAAAACTTTTTATTCTTTTCAAGATTTCTAACAAAACACTTTTATTTATTTATATATATATTTTTTCTTTTTCTTTTTCTTTTTTTTTCTTTTTTTTTTTTGTGCGGTCCCCAACAATAGGCAGCCCTTTCCATGTATCCACCCGTCGAACCAGGAAGCTCTGTAAACTAAGGTTCGGTTTTCCATATTTTTTTTTTCAAAAAAAAAAAAAAAAATGGAAATCTTAGCTTCACATTCAAAACCTTAAAAACGTATACAACTTGTGTAAAAGTGGGGGATCAAACTTCAGCACTTTTTCAAAAATCCTTTCCATAAATAAAATAGTGAACCATTGTTTTCTTTTGCCAAAAATAAATATCTTCAGCCAATAAAAATTGTCTCGAAAGTTTCCCTCTAACCTAACAATAACAAATCTTTTTTTTTAATCTCCTAAAAACCAAAGCAAAGCAAAAAAAAAAAAAAAAAATGTATAATGAAAATTGAACAAATGATCACATGTCGAGTTCTAACTCACACCCCCAAACCTAAATGCAACATTGTCCTCAATGTTATGAATGCATGTGTAATGTGAAACTGAACAATAAGGAAAATGGAAACATCTTACCATGTGGAGTGAGTGCAAAAGAATGTGATCAACCAGCTCAATTACCTTCCAAAATTGGGTTGCCTCCCAAATAGCGCTAAGTTTAATGTCGTCAGCCCGACATGACAAAAAATGATCAGTCCTGGTAAATTGGGTCTTCCAGAAGGATATCCTCAATGTTTTTATCCTTCAGTTCCAGAAATGGTTTCAATCGTTGACCATTCACTTTGAAAACATCACCATTTTTGGGATTTTCAATTTCTACAGCACCATGAAAGTAAACAGTCCTGACAATGAATGGACCAGCCCATCGGGTTCGTAACTTCCCTGGAAACAGGTGTAACCGGGAGTTATACAAAAGGACTTTCATACCCGGTTCAAAAGATTTTCTTAAAATTGACTTATCATGGTTCAACTTCATTCTTTCCTTGTAGATCTTGGCATTCTCATAGGCATCATTTCTAAGTTCTTCCAACTCATTGAGTTGCAATTTACGCAGAGTACCCGCAGTGGGTAAGTCAAAATTGAGCTTCTTAATGGCCCAATAAGCTCTATGCTCCAATTCAACAGGCAAGTGGCATGCCTTTCCATAGACCAACCTATATGGGGACATCCCAATAGGAGTCTTGTAAGCGGTTCGATAGGCCCATAATGCATCCAATAGCCGTAAAGACCAGTCTTTCCGATTTGGGTTGATCGTTTTTTCTAAAATTTGTTTAATCTGCCTATTCGATACTTCTACTTGGCCACTGGTCTGTGGGTGGTAGGGCGTAGCAACCTTATGAGTAATAGAGTACTTTTTCATCAGATGGTCAAAGGTGTTATTACAGAAATGGGTTCCACCATCACTGATAATTGCCCTAGGTGTACCAAACCGAGAGAATATGTATTCCTTCACAAATTTGATCACCACATGCCGATCATTCTTTCTGGTGGGTATTGCTTCCACCCATTTTGAAACATAGTCCACTGCAAGTAAAATATATAAATTGCCAAAAGAGCTTGGAAATGGCCCCATGAAGTCAATTCCCCATACATCAAAAAGTTCCACTACAAGTATAGGATTCAAGGGCATCATGTTCCTCCGATTGAGCTTGCCAAGCTTTTGACACCTCTCACAGTTCAAACAGAAAGTGTGGCAATCTTTAAAGATTGTGGGCCAGTAAAATCCACACTGCAAAACTTTTGCAGCTGTCTTTTTTGAACTAAAGTGGCCCCCACAAGCATGATCATGGCAGAATGAAATGACCGAGTAGTGGTCATGATCAGGAATGCATCTCCTGATGATCTGGTCTGGGCAGTACTTAAAAAGATACGGGTCATCCCAAAAAAAGTACTTGACCTCAACTAGAAATTTTGATCGATCCTGTTTTGACCAATGGGTGGGCATCTCCCCTGTAACAAGGTAATTGATTATATCTGCAAACCAGGGGATTTGGGAAATACTAAGCAATTGTTCATCAGGAAAATTTTCATTCAGAGGAACCTCATCTAATGGCTCTAAAGGTAACCTCGAAAGATGGTCTGCTACAACATTCTCGCATCCCTTTTTATCTCTTATTTCCAAATCAAACTCTTGTAGCAGAAGGATCCACCGGATCAATCGGGCTTTTGCATCCTTTTTGGACAGAAGGTATCTCAGAGCTGCATGATCCGTGTAGATGATGACTTTGGACCCTATCAAGTAGGATCTAAATTTCTCCAAGGCAAAAATCACAGCGAGTAATTCTTTTTCAGTGGTTGTGTAATTTAGCTGTGCATCATTGAGGGTCCTACTTGCATAGTAAATCACATAAGGTAACTTCCCAACCCGTTGACCCAAAACAGCTCCAATAGCGGTATCGGATGCATCACACATTAGCTCAAATGGAATGGTCCAGTCAGGTGGCTGAATTATAGGGGCTGAAGTTAGTTCTGTTTTCAGTCTCTCAAAGGCCTTTAGACAATTCTCATCAAATTCAAATGGGGCCTCTTTTGTCAGTAATTGGCACAAAGGTTTAGCAATTTTACTAAAATCCTTGATGAATCTACGATAAAAACCAGCATGGCCTAGGAATGATCGAATCTGCTTAACTGATTTTGGTGGTGGCAATTTGGAGATCAAATCAATTTTTGCTTTGTCCACCTCAATCCCATTATCAGAAATAATGTGTCCTAGAACTATGCCCCTTTTGACCATAAAATGACATTTCTCCCAATTTAAGACTAGATTCTTTTCTTTGCATCTTTCAAGCACAAGGGATAAATGATATAAGCACTCCTCAAAAGAATTGCCAAAGACCGAAAAATCATCCATAAAAACTTCAATGAATCTTTCTATCATGTCAGAAAATATGCTCAACATGCATCTTTGAAAAGTGGCCGGTGCATTGCATAGCCCAAAGGGCATGCGTCGGTATGCAAAAGTGCCAAATGGACAGGTGAAGGTGGTTTTTTCCTGGTCCTCAGGTGCAATTGGAATTTGATTGTAACCGGAATAACCATCAAGAAAACAATAATATGCATGACCAGCTAGCCTTTCGAGCATCTGGTCCATGAATGGGAGGGGAAAATGATCTTTCCGAGTGACTGAGTTCAACTTCCTATAATCAATGCATACCCTCCATCCAGTCTGTATCCGAGTGGGTACCAATTCATTTCCCTCATTTTGAACTACTGTTATTCCAGATTTCTTTGGTACCACTTGAATCGGGCTTACCCATGCACTATCAGATATGGGGTAAAGTACTCCTGCATCAAGTAATTTTAAGACTTCCGACCTGACTACTTCCTTCATTGTAGGGTTCAGTCGCCTCTGTGGTTCACGAGAAGTTTTTGCATTTTCTTCCAAATGGATTCTATGTTGGACCACAGATGGACTTATTCCTTTAATATCTGCGATGGACCACCCTATAGATTCCTTGTGTTCATCCAAAATTTTCACGAGTTTTTCCTCTTGGACAGGGTCCAAGTCTGAAGCTATAATCACTGGAAGGGTTTCTAGTGGGCCTAAAAACACATATTTCAATGTATCCGGCAGTTGCTTGAGTTCTAACTTAGGAGGCTTTATAATCGATGGGACAGGTGGGGAAGCAGATGGAGTCAGAATCTCATGCTTCGGTTGCCACCTGGAGCAATCCATGGATGGGGTGGAGTCTAACAGTGTATTAACTTCCTTAATATATTCATCTACATAAAAATCACTTCCAAAGTGTGCCAGACAAGCCTCTAGTGGATCTTCAAGTTTCAAATGGGGTAAGTGATATTCTACCAATTCATGAATGTAACTGACTTCAAAAATTCCATTATCCTCATCGGGAGGTTGCTTACTGATATTAAAAATGTTCACTTGAACTGTCATGGTCCCAAAAGAAATTTGCATCACACCATTCCTACAATTGATCAGGGCATTAGAGGTGGCAAGGAATGGTCTCCCCAAAATTATTGGGATGTTGGGTTCAGCCCCAGATGTGTGTGTGGTATCCAAGACAACAAAATCGACAGGAAACACAAAGTCTCCGACTTTGATCAGAACGTCTTCGACTACCCCCTTGGGGTATCGAATCGATGCATCAGCCAATTGCAAGGTCACATGGGTCTTTTTCAACTCCCCCAAACCTAATTCTTCATAAACAGAGTATGGAAGAAGGTTTACACTTGCACCCAAGTCTAGCAAAGCTTTCTCTATGTGATGGTCCCCTATCTGGCAAGAAATGGTAGGACACCCTGGGTCTTTGTATTTGATCGGGGTTGGACAGGAAATGATCGAGCTAACTTGTTGGGCTAGAAAAGCCTTCTTGGGAACGTTGGTGGTTCTTTTGAAGGTGCAAAGGTCCTTCAAGAACTTGGCATAGGCAGGAACTTGTTGGATCGCATCTAAAAGTGGGATGTTAATCCTCACTTGTTTGAATACTTCTAGCATTTTATCCAACTGAATAGTTGATTTTGCTGGGCCGAGCCTCTGTGGGTATGGTGCCTTGGGAACATAGGTCCTAGCAGATGGCTCACTAGGTGATGGATTAGTTATGATTGGGTTTGCTTTGACTGGCTCTGGTTCTAACATGGGTTCAGCATGTACACGTGGTTCCTCAATTTCTACTATGTCGCTAGATTCTTCCTCAGGTTCTTTTGGTAGTTCAATCTTGTTATCAATTTGTGTACCCGACCTAAGAGTAATGATGGACTTAACTTGTTCTGGGCCTTTTCCTTCTATATCATGAACGACTTGGCCCTTGGGATTGGGTTCAGATTGACTAGGGAAGGTTCCCTTGTCTCTGGTACTGATGGAGTTGGCCAGTTGGCTCATCTGATATTCCAGTTTTGTAATTGATTGTGTGTTAGCGTTCAAGCTCTGAACAGTGCTTTGCTGGAACTGGAAGGTAGTCTGAGCTAACAATTTCATGGTTTCCTCAAGAGAATCTATCCGCTGATTTTGCGGATTGGGGGTGAAATTGGGCTTTTGGAAACCGGGTGGGGCATTGGATTGAGATTGAATGTGCTGAAATTGATGTGATTGTGATGGGCCACCCTGAGTTGGACCCTTGGTCCAAGAAAAGTTCGGATTGTCCCTCCAACCTGGATTGTATGTGTTGGAGTATGGGTCATACCTCTGATGATTATCAAAATGAGTGTTTTGATAAAGTGCATTCACGTCCTCAATAGACTCGGTCTGACCCAAGGTTGTTGGGTCAATCCCTCCATTCATGGCCTGATTATATTTCAATGACTCCAAAGTGTTTGGAGTAGGCTTTTGGTTCAATTCTAAGGCCTCTATTCTCCTCACCAGTGTAGCCAATTTGGCCTCTGCCTCAATTTTGGGTTCAATCTTGAACATCCCCCCGTTTTCAGGAATGGTGGGTTTGATGGGCTCCCTCTTGATAGGGGCCCACTGCAGTGTGTTTTCAGCGGTATCTTCCAAAAATGTCCATGCTTCATCTGCTGTATTCTGTGTAAACTGCCCACCACAGAAAGATTCCACCATCTGCTTAGTAGGGTAATCCAAACCCTCATACACAATCTGGACCAATCGAATTTTTTCAAATCCATGGTGGGGACACTGGATTAAGAGGTCCTTGAGCCGTTCCAAATAACTGCAAAGTGTCTCCCCTTCCATTTGATGGAATCCATTGATGGCCTGCCTAATCGAAGCGGTTTTCTGCTTAGAGTAGAATTTTTGTAAAATTCTT
This sequence comes from Litsea cubeba, assembly GCA_012931725.1. Taxonomy (NCBI): domain Eukaryota; kingdom Viridiplantae; phylum Streptophyta; class Magnoliopsida; order Laurales; family Lauraceae; genus Litsea; species Litsea cubeba. The sequence continues at coordinate 24,913,357 of CM022955.1, read as the reverse complement.
CGACTAGCTTGTCCCATGTAGTGATGGACCCGGCCTGTAAGGCATAAAGCCAAGCTTTAGCCTTTTCTTTTAGGGAGAAAGGAAATAATCTAAGTTTAAGGGCCTCTTCAGTCATGTTATTAATTCTCATGGTCCCACAGATGTCCTCAAATTCCCTAACATGTTGATATGGGTTTTCCTGGTCTAGCCCACGGAATACTGGGAGCATCTGGATCATGCCAGATTTCAGCTCAAATGTGGCATTGGTTTGAGGCAGGGTGATGCAGGACGGTTGAGTTGTCCTGGTGGGGTACATGTAGTCCTTCAAAGTCATGGGTGGGTCCACTTGATCAGCCATCCTAACAATTTCTTCAAAGATGGAAGACTTTCCGACAATGGTTAAGGCTAATTCGGGTTCTATCCTGACTAACCTTTTACTCTTGCGTACCCACAATTTCTCTCTCTCGGGTCTAGAACGCATGCATCAGGTTTAACCTTGAAGAAATGCAAGCCTAATCTATGTGCGGGGCCCCAATTGTCTTACTAGATTATGCACAAGCAGTCAAGCACAAAGATTGAGCACAAAGAATTATCCTAGGGTTAGCCTAACTCTCTAGACAGCTCCTAACTGGTTTGAAGAGTGCACTAAGGCCTCCAATTCGGTCTTATGAAGACAAATTGACCAGGTAAGTCCCCAGGATGAGTGGTGGGGTCACAATGCACTTGGCAAGGGTCCCGCTTAAGAACCAAACTCCTAGAACAGAGATTGTCACCCTTTTTTTTTGTAGGGACAGGACTTACCTAGACATCAACTTGACCAAAGAGCGCAACTGGTGCAACCTTTTGTGGTCTTCGTCCTAATGAGCTCGAGTCCTATGGTCTCGTTTCTATTTGATTTTAATTAATGGTTAGGTTACTATGTGAGAGGTGGTTAAACCTAATTGGGCAAGGACCTGGTGATGAAATCCAGTCCTTATCTTATTGGGGTCAATTGCCCTTAACTAAGTGTGTGGGTCCAAATTACTTGGTGTGTCAATCACACAATCATATTTGCTGAAATTTAAATCACCCAAGCCCCACTTACAAGTAAAAGATTCGTGGGATAAAGTTTAGAAACTCTTACAGCGGGCCCACGCTAATCCTTAAACTATGTAAGGATAACCTTTTTTTGACAAATTTTTGCAATTCTGAGAGCAACTTGTTTGCTTAGAGCAAATCCATGCAGTTTCCTATTTTTGTGCAACTCTCCTCTTAGCAAGGTAACCTATCCAAAAGGAACTCTTGTTAGTAAATCCTAAGTTAACAAACCAACTCAAAAGTCTATCTTATCCTAATTTTGAAAAAAAATAAAAGAAAATTCAAAAGACACCAAGTAAATCAAAACTCTATCCAAAGTGGACTCTAAGTTATTGAAATAAATCAAAAATTCTATCTACAGAATAAAAAAAAATCAGAAATTCTAAATTATCCAAACAAGTGTCCAGATATGATTAGAGTTTTCAAAAAGTTTCAATTATAAGAAATCCAATCTTATCCAATTCAAATTTCAGATTTTAAAACTCTAACTAATCTAAATAACTTAAGAGATAGAATTTTAAAATTTCTAATTACCTAATTTAAGAATTCAAAGGTTAGCATATTAATCAAAACAACCTAGTCCTAAAAATTTTAAACTCTACCTTACCAATCCTAATCTAATCAAAACATTAGTTAAACCAATCCAAAATTTTTTTTTTTGTTTTTATTTACTGAAATTCGGAATTAAAGGAAATAATTCAAAGAAACTTTTTTTATTTTTATTAATTATTTATTCCGAAAATTCAATTAATTATAAAAAAATATAAAAAAATCAGAAAAATCAGAAAAGACAGAAAACTTAGCAAAGTAAAATACTAACTAATACTAACTGCAAATAACACTACTGATGTAAATTAAATGACTAAACAACTAATGCAACCTAAATATGAGCATGCATTTGAATTTAATATAACAAAAATTCAGATTTTATAAAAACTTAGATTTGGCTCCCCGGCAACGGCGCCAAAAACTTGATGTGAATTAAATCAATCCATTAAAATTACTGCAAGTGCACAGTTATCATGTTGAGATAGTGGCAATTACAGGTCGATCCCACAGGGAGCACTACTGAGTTAAAATTTAAATCTGATTTTTTTTAATCAAAGATTAATGAATAATTGAGATCTAAGAAAATCTAGAAGAATTCAGAAACAAACTAATCAAATATATAAAAAAAATAGATCGGAGCATCCAGAATCCACTAAGCAAGATAATTAATCCATCATGCGATTATTCTACTATTTGTCTCAAAATAACTCAGATCAGAAACAAATCAATGTTTCGGATCCGGAGGATTTGTCTTTTGCAAAAACCAGATTTTAATAAAAAGAATAAGATCACAACCCAAGACCTCCTTCACCTCATAAAAGAATGAAAAATCATAAGCATGACTTATCAAATTAAGCATAAACTATCAAAGGATCTCAACCCTAAGCATAATCTATCAAAATAAGTATAAATCATCAAACTATTTTCATTAGAAATCCAAATAGAGGCTGCCTAAGGCATGAAGACAGATCTATTATTCTAATAGAGCATGCATTTAAAAGAGACAAGTAAATAGAAAATTCACATAGATTAAATTAAAGATCTACTTAGCTTCATCTGTGTGCTCCAATCCAGAAATCTAGCCAGCCATTGAAAAGAACTCCATAAGTAATTTCATTAATAGCATCTCCTTGTACAATGGTCTCTCAGAAATCTCTCTTCTAAAAATCCTAATTTCTGAAACAGGGCTTCAGAATACCCAAAAATAATTCTTAAATTTTATTAATTAGGAAAAGAAAAAAAATGAGAGAAAATAGTGCTGGACATCCAAGGGAAAAGAGTGTCTCGTATGCTTCCTTTTGGTTCCTCTTATAACCCCGGTTATCTTACAGATACATTGAATCTGGACACTTTCTCTGCAAATTTGATTTATCTTCATAGATAAGGTATATCTCTTATCTCTTTTAAATTTGAATGAGGTGGAAGCTTCTGGATAGCTTGACTAATCTTCAGATGGGGGTCCCACAAGGGATGTGCAGCAATTGATTATCAACGGTGTGGATTTAATTGCAATCCCGTCTAAAAATGAACATGAAAATCTCCAGGCCCGTAACTTTTTCAATTTAGCTCTGATTTGCATATTCTTGGGCTCCACGAATATCTACTCTGAATAAGCTTTCCAACGGTAGGTAAATTTCATCGATCCAACGGTTGGATTGAAAGTTATGGTCATTTGAAGATGAGTTATCCTGAGAAAAACGGGATTAACTTTTGAAATTTGATTTGCCAAGGATTCTTTCTCTCCACAACTCTTATTTTCCAAAGGAGATCAAATGTGGATGATTCAAACTCTTCTTCTTTTATTCCAATCATAATTGTACTATTTGAATTATCCATTAATAATTTCAAATCTGCAACTACTGCGGACCCTGCCATGTAGATCATTTCATCTGCTTGAATAGTGGGCCCTATGAGAAGTCTTCTATTGTAGTTAGGACTCTTCAACTGATATGATGAGTGGACCCCTCCTTTGAGTGATATTCACATGGCTTGTGTGTGGGGTCCATATGGTAAGTTCTTCTTTTCAAACTTCAATTCAGCAATGCAGGGCCCATGATGACTATGTGTGCTTGAAAGTGGGTTCCATGACAGAGGCCTGCAATTCTCGTTTTCTGCACATTTTAATTCAACACATCAAATATTGAAGAGCCCATATTGAAGCGGGACCCATCCGGACAGAGTCCTACTCCAACTGAGACTCTTCGAAGAAAATTTGCAAAACATTCTAAATTAATGCAGAAAATATATGAAAAGTATGAAAATTCAAGTTTCTAGGTGGAAATGCATGAAATGATGGAATTAGATGAATAATGATGCAATTCACCTAATCAAACCCCTAATTTATCCTACAATGATGGGTAAATGTGCAAATTCATGAACTCAACATTTTACAATCACATCTTCAACCACACCTTTTGGATACTTGACTGACCTATCAGCAAGACAGAGGGTAATATCAGTCTTCTTCAGTCCTCCCAGGCCCAACTGCGTGTACACGGAGTACTGCAGTAAATTCACACTTGCCCCAAGATCAAGGAGACACCTCTCTATGATAGAGTCTCCTATCTGAATGGTAATGGTAGGGCAGCCAGGATCTTTGTATTTGGGTGCAATGGTCTGCTGGATCAAGCCTGATGCTTGGGCTGCCATCATAGCAGTTTTGGGTACTGATGTTTTCCTCTTGACAGTGGTCAGGTCTTTCAAAAACTTGGAGTAGGAAGGGATTTGCTTTATGGCATCAAGGAAGGGTATGTTTATCTGGACATTTTTGAAAACTTCTAAGATTCCCTCAAAGTGATCCTTTTTCCTAGTCTCCTTCAATCGGTGTGGGAATGGTGCTCTAGGTAACACTTCTAAAGATGATGGTTCAACTACAATGGGCTTCTGAATCTTCTCTCTCTGTGGTTCTCCTCTTGGTATGGGTTCTTCTCTCTCTTTCTCATTTTCTTTTTCTGCATTCTCTTTCAAATCTTTCTTTAAATTCTCTCTCTCGGGTTCGACAACTTTCCTCGAACTCTCTCGTTTTCCTAAAATCTTCTCTCTTTGATCCTCTTCAGGCATCTCAACTCTATTATCAACAGTCTTTCCTGATCTTAGAGTATGGATCGCCTTCACATGCTCATTACTCTCTACCGAACACTGGCCTATGGGTTGTCCTTTCGGATTAGGAATGGTTTGGCTCGGGAAATGGCCATTTTCTCTCTCAGACAACTGTAAGGTGAGTTGACCTAATTGGGCCTCTAGTTTTGCAATGGACTGGTTCTGGGCCTGGTTAGTCTGCTCTTGGATTTGAATGAATTTGGATAACAGGTTCTCCAGATGAGAGGATTGCTGAGGGGCTTGTGCTGGTGCAGAGTAATTAGGTATCTGATCTTGGACTAGTGCCCTACATTGGTTCTGTGGTTGGAACTGATTCTGCTGTATGGGTTGCTGAGGATGAGGAACCATAGGATGATTGGTTTGAGCAGGTTGCTGGAATTGCTGCCTAGGATACTGCGGCTGGAATCCTGGTTGACCTCCGTGGGACTGAATAGGCTCGGATTGACGATACGAAAAATTAGGGTGGAACCTATTGTCTGGGTGGTAGGTCTGACTGAAAGTGTTAACAGTTGGTTTCCGAAAGTTTCCATAGGAATTCAGCGCATTGGCTTGCTCGGCCTTGACAAATGGCAGACTAGGGCAACTCTCAACCACATGCTCACAACTATCGCATAACACACAAACATGATGCGGTTCACTCATACTTCTCAAGGTAGGCTCATGTTGCTGAGGGGTGGGTTGGCATGACATTACAGACAAAGATCCTATCTTTTTACTCAAATTTTCCACTCCCTGAACTAAACTGGTCATCACATTTTTCAACTCAGGGTCCTGTTTGATGTTATACATTCCAGGTTTCTGGATCCCTATCTCATCTCTCTCCAAATCTTTCCTATTTCTGCCCCAATTTTGTGAATTTTCCGCAAGCTTGACAAGGAATTCGTATGCTTGATCAGCAGTCTGATTCATGAATTCTCCTTTGTGCATTGATTCAATCAAGATACGCTGGGGGTTCGTAAGACCTCTATAAAAGAAATGTATCAACTCTCCTTTGTCAATCCCGTGATGTGGGCATTTGATCAATAGGTCATGGAATCTCTCCCAGGTTTCGGCAAACTCTTCCTCGAGTCGTCCCCTAAAGTTCCTGATGGCACTCCTAAACTGCTCAGTTTTGCTCACTGGGAAAAATTTGGACATAAACTTTTTGACAAGCTCATCCCAGGTGGTAATGGAGTTTGGAGTCAAGGAATTCAGCCAGGCGGCTGCATGATCTTCTAGTGAGAGGGGAAACAACCTAAGCTTGACGGCTTCACTATTCAGATTTTGGTTTCTAAATGTGTGGCAGATGGTCAGGAATTTGTTCAAATGGATATAGGGCTGCTCACACTCAGATCCATGAAATTTTGGTAACATGTTGATGGTGGCGGGCCGGATTTCAAATTGGTCCGCATTATTTTCTGGCAAAACTATACAACTAGGTGAAGTGGATGAAAATGGTGCAAATAGTTCATTGAGGGTTCTTTGCTGAGGGTTTTGGGCAGCCATTGTGGGTACTATGGGTGGGGCAGGTAAAGCAAGGTAATCAATCCTCACTAATCGGCCTTGATCACGTATCCACACTCGCATACAACTGCGACTAACCTAGCAATGCAATGGTCTGCTCAATGAAATGAATGCAACATAACAAAAATTCTGAAAACAAAATGAAAAGCTAATCTAAACTAAGGTTACCTAAAAGAATTCTAGACAGCTCGTAACTGTGAAGAGGACACTCTGGCCTCCAACCTGGACCTATGAAACAGAAATTCTAGCCAGTTAACCCCCAGGTAGATGGTGGGATCTCGACGCGCTAGGCGAAGGCTCCTCTTAAAAACCAACTCCTCGAACAACAAAGTTGTCTCCCTATTTGGCAAGATGGTAGCCAAGGGACAAGGTTTGCCTAGGCACTAGAAAATCTGCCAAGGCACACAATTGGCACAACTGCGGTGGTCTTCCCTATTGAGCTCGTAACCTAAGGTCATGTTTCTACTCAATTTTATTATGGTTTATTGGTTCTAAACTAAGTGAGAATTAAGATGAAATCCTAAGGGCAAGGAAACGGTGATGAAATCCGAATCCTTATCTTATTGGGGTAATTTGCCCTTTACTAGTAGTGCACCAAATTACAAGTGTATTAAAAATAATTACACTACAAAGCAAGGAACAACCAACAAAGTAAACCCGCTTGCAAGGGATTCGCGGGGGTTAAGAAATGCAAACCTCCCGATTTATTTCGAGGGACAAATTGGTTGTCGTCGACTCACACCACGGACACCAATTTCCGTGTACGAATGTGAGGGGCCGCGACGGTATAGTCCAACCGTCCTCCTTCCCTACAAGAAATTTATTACAATTCTACTAAACAACTAAGTAAAGTGCGTAAAGTAAAGTAAATGGGTCACGGGCCAACCCGCAACCAAAATTATTACAACTTTGATGATAAATATCTAATACAACCAACTAAGAAAGAAAAAAAAATGTCTAAACTAATCTTAAACTAGGAAAGCAAGTAAAATCTTCAAGTTCTCCAATGCACTTTTCCACTTTCCTTTGCTCCAAGTGAGAAATTCTCTACAAAACAAACACAAATAATGTGTAGAATCCGCAAGGAAAATAAAGGAAAGTTAAAAAGTACATTAAGCTAAAAATGAGTTCAACTCTATGAAATTCAAAGCTTTCCAATGCCTCTCCCCGGCAACGGCGCCAAGAACTTGATCGACACTTTAACACTCATCAGTGTTCGGACAGTCTTTGAACCGTGGACGTAGCCTTTTGGTGAACCACGTTAAATCTGGTGTCCTTGTGTGATTTGATTTGCTTTTGTTGTTAAATTGGACCTGTTTTTAAGGAATCACTGATTCACCCCCCCTCTCAGTGATCGCGATATCTAACAAAAACAGTAATTAACAGCACTTTAAAACTTCAAGTAACTGAACTAAAAATGAAACTAGACTATGACACTACACTAAACACAAGTTTTGACACTATTCTATGCAAACAATTCCCCAGCAACGGCGCCAAAAACTTGGTATGCACCAAACAACCTAGAAATAAGCTACTTAATATGCACACAACTTAAAACTCGCAAGCGCACAAGATCACTATGTAGTGTAGTGAATTGTAAGTACGAGGTCGATCCCACGAAGACTTGTGATAAAATAATGTCAAAATTAACTAAAAATCAGAATATTAAAATAAACAATTGAAGATGAAAAGTGGAATTAAACTATACAAAAAATAGTAATTTAAAGTATCAAAAGCTAATTGGAAAGTAACCTAAAAACAACTAGTATGAGAATTGAAAAAAACAGTAATAATGAATGAATGAACTAGGGTTTCTTCTACTCCCCTAACCAATCCTATGCATGTCCCTTATTATCTTTTAATCAAAAATCAGATTTTATTAGTGACATCTATCAACCTAGACCATGGCATATGCATCTAGATTATTATTTCCCTAAACCAAATTCATGAGTGGCATACTACATGAATTGCTCATTATGATGTAAAAGCTAAACATGGCATATGTCCTAGTCAAAACAAACATAATGCATAAAAACAATGGAAAAGATAAATGCATGAGTCTAAGCATGGCATATACTTAGATTATTCATGGTTCTAAACCCTAGATGCATAAAATCAAGATCAATCAAAATTAAGTTAGCTACTCTTAAAATTAATTGAACATCACATGGTTGGCATGGCATATACACAACTCATCAATTAATAACATGGTTTAGAATCTCAACCAACAAAACTGAAATCTGAATTAAAAGACGCCAAAAGAGACTACATAGAACTAGGCTAGGGTTTTAATTACACCCTAGCCCTTAAAAAATTAGCTACTCATGTTTTTAATGAAAAATAAACTAGAAAGTAGAGTCATAAGAAGAAAACTAGAAGATGATGGTGAAGTAGTGGATGGCCAGCAACTTTTTCCCTTTATTCCTCCTCCAAAAGCTCTCCAAAATGCTCCAAAGATGGCTCCAAGGATGGCTATACAGCAGCTAGGGTTTTTGGGATGAAGATGGCTGATTTTTGTGATGATAGGGTGGTGTTATGGTGGCTGGAATTATTTTGGACGTGGCTGCTTTAATGGATAGATAATGGCTGCTTTTTGTGCTGGAATTAGGGCTGAACGTGGCTGGGTTTATTGAATGAATGGTGCTGGAATTACTGTTCACGTCCTTCCCTTGTATGCTATTTATAAGTCTTGAAAACAGCCCCTTTTAGAAATAGATCTTCAACCTTCCTTTTAATTAGGAAACCTAATTAGATTGAATAAGGAGTCTTCTTTCTTGTTTTAGCAAGCTTTCTAAATCTGGTCTCACTTGTATCTTCTAGAAACTTATTTACATGGACCCACAAATCTGAGATTAATTGCAAGGAATTAAATCTGAACTTTTGACATAAAAGTGGGCCCTATTTGATGCGTGCAACATGAGTGTGGGACCCCTCTTTTAAGACTTCTATCTTGACTTGAACTCTTGCTCCAAATTTTCTTTTCTTTCTCTCCTTGTTTTTCTCCATTCTTGAACTCCACTTCTAACTTGAAGAAGACTTCTAATTTCTAAAATTCTTCTATTTGTAATAGATGTGGGCCCCCTTTGGGTGTGTAACCCTAGATTGGGTTTCTTCTTTCTTTCTTTTGCTATTCTTCTTTGATTAGAATTTCTTTCTCTAATTCTTTCCTTCTTTGATTTGAATTGTAAGTTGTCCAAATAATTAGAAAGTCTTCTTGAAATCTGGAATATCTTGAATGGGACCCACCATGGTCTTTCTTTGGGATTCACGCCCATCATCCTCTTCATTAATTCCTCTCTTTTTGCTCCTTTTGACCTTAGCATAAAAATTAACAAAACTATATAAAATCAAATAAAATAACTATGACTAGCACAAGATGAATCAAATATTAGGGCTTAGATTGCAAACAATTAAGCACTTATCAACGTCCAGACCAACTTCTTCGGCATCAGTGAGAATCTCCTGCACATGTTGGATCATATCAAACCCAGCATCCAAGTGTCCAGAAAGGAGAGTCTCAATCCAAGAGCTCAAAACCCATGTCAACACCTTCTTCGCAAATAGAAGAGATGGCCCAGATGAAGATTCACCCCGCTCCGTCGGTCAGCTGCTCATGTCATGACCCGTTGGAAGAGTAACAAAAGAACTCTTTCCAGTTGGAGCCGCTGGGGAAGGAATCTCAGCACGAGATATCTCGTCAACCGTGTCAGAACTGGTTCTACGAGTCTCTACCTCTAGATCAACCTCTAGCATCCCTTGCTCTAGTTCCGAAGGAAACGATGGACTCTCTTCTGTCACTTCAAAACCTGCCAATGAAACACAAAAAGGTATGAATATGATCCTATTTAAAAAATCATTATCAGGGTTATTACTATAAAGTACCTTCTTCGACGACTGGCGGAACACTCTCTTCCTCCATGAACTCATCGGAAGCATCATCAACATTTGCGTCCATCGATGGTTCAAAGTCATCAGAATCCTGTGGCAAGTCAGCTGACAAAAAAAAAATGTGTTAACAAATCAAGTCACGGACACAAAAAAAAAATCAAAAGAAGTTATACCAATTGGAGATTCTGGATTCACTCCAGAGTCCCTCGGTTCTTCTTCAGGTGCCCCCACAGGATCTGTCACCGCCTCATCGGTCGGAACTTCAAGCATCGCCAAGCCTTCTTCTTCTGCTAAAAAAAACAAGAAAAGAAAAGCAGAAACAGAAAGCAAATCAAAACATGGAAAAATCCCATGAAAAGAAATGGAAAGAGAGAGGAAGAATCATACCTTCACCGACGGTCTCTTCTTCTCGGCTTCTCTTTTCTGGAGGCTCGTCAGTATTCTCTGGCACCTCCTCAGTGATAGTAAGAGGGACTTTTATATCAGGAGAGTCTTCGTGTTGCTCCTTGCTGCGATGCTGACTCCTCTTCCTCTTACCTCTACGGGATCACTTCTTAGAGGAACCTGCCCCAATGTCAGAGTCAGGTTTCCCACTTGACTCTGTTGGGATTGGTGTATGCCCTAAAGCCCACTAGCTGCACTCTCATCTTTTGTTACTGAATATTTACCGGTTATTTAATGGAATGATTCTTTTCTCTTTAAGCATGTATATATGTATGGCTGTGTAAGGCCCATTGTTTCTAGTAAATGAATTAGGTGTGTAGTGTCTACACACAGATAGGTCTAATTCATGGACACTGGAAACAACATATTTGTTCATAACTGAGAGATGGAGCTGGGCACTTCATCTTGGTATAAGTTATAGTGAGAGACTCTCCTGTATTCAGGGTGACTTACCTAAGTCATGGGAGGACTTTCCTGAATTTATCTCATTAGTGCATATGCAATGCATTGAACAGGACCATGGTAGGTGTGATCTCTAAAATAGTACTAGCACTGAGAGAGATCAAGTCACCTCATGCTACTGAGTGACCAGTGCTCTTAATCTTGAGCATTTGTGGATGAACTGACGAAGTCAAGTTCTTGTGCTTTAATTCACTATGGGTGAGATTCTTTTCATGGGTCAACAGCTCTGTGTTTTGGGTACTCAGACTTGATCAGTTGGGACGTGCAGATGCAATAGAGAATCTATGCCATCTAATGATGGAATGATCGTCCCCTTAGAATTATCCGATTAATCATCCAAATCTAAGATCTTAGTATATGGATGTTCCATATGGATATTGAACTTGTGGGTCGCTCCCTGGACCAAGAGAATGATATCTGGATGATGATTAAGTTAAGGATATGAAGTTCTAAGGTTTAGATGTAATCAAGAAGGTTGATAGTACATCTGATAACCTGACTTGATTATGGATGTTACATAGAGGGGCATTTAGGTCATTTTACTTAGTAGGTCGAAGACAACTGTCATTTTATGACGAGCTTATTATATTATATATTTGTCCCTGGAGTTCAACCATAACTCTTTAGTGGAATGAGTTAAGGTTAAAATGGTCTTAATGTTGCTATGGGTTTAGCATGGACATTTTGGTCATTTTGGGAGCTAAGGGCAAATATGTCTTTTGGTCCCTTCTCTAGTCACTTTCCAAGATTGGCATGGTTTCCTAAGTTGTTTAGATGACATATGGTTGAATTATTTTAGTGGAAAAATAATTGTGAGTTTAAATTCAAATAGGCCTTTGATGGCATACATGAATTTAATTCTAGATAAATTATTTGTGGGCCATTGTGTGCATTATCATGTGGGACGTCCATAATGGGAATTCTATAAGGTGAGGTTTCCAATTTTGAGTAGGTCTCTCTACTTGGAAGGTTGGACTTCTCTTTGGATTAGTATTCCTATAGTAAAGTTTCCTTTTTGAATTAGAAACTTAAATTAGTAAGTGTTGTGCAACTAGGATTACTAATTGCCAAAGTTTGTGGGATGTTCCTTAGTTTCCTTTTCTAATTGGAGTGTTTCTAAAAGGAAATAAATCTTTAGATTATACTTTCCATTTAGGACATCTTTGAGAATTAGAAGAGATAACTTTTTAGGAAAGCAATCCAAAAGTTTCTATAAAAGAGGAAACCCACCCCCTTGGACGTCCATCCCTATGCAACAAAAAGGTTCCACACGTCCAGCCCCTTTTCTTCTTCATTGAAGAGAGTTTGAGGTCTGAGATTTTTCCATAGAAAAAGGTTCTCAAATCCCATCTAGAAATCTAGATTAAGATCCCACCATCTTAGCCAATCAGATTTGGAAGTGAGATAGAGAAGAAGATCAAGAGCAACTCTACTGCAGAGAATTCCAGCAAGTTGTTTGCTAATTGCAAGTCTGAGTTCGGCCCTTTGGATCTAGTATTTCAGAGATTTGAAGTCTACAAATCTTCAAGGAAATAGTCTTCTTGAATCTCCTTTAATTATACACTTGTTGGTCATGAATTCATGGAGTTATTAAGCGATCAACATGGCTGATTTATGCTGCCAAGATCAGATTTTTTAAAATCTGTTTTGATACAAATCAGCCATGGAAGTCCTTCCTTAGTGATGTTCAGATCTGAATCGCAGTTTCTTTCAGACTCCTCACTGGGTGGTCTACCCTTGTCAGTAGACTCCATGGAAGCTCGCCTCTGTGCTGCTTGCATCCAAGCATCAAGCTCAGCTTCCTCCTATACTAGCTGCTCTAAAGCCTCATCAGGTATTTCTCGAACAGCTTCAGAACCAATGACGCCTTGGTCACCGAGAAAGCCTATATTGTGCTTCTCTCCAGAAAGGAAGGCCCAAACTTCCTCTCGCCGGATGCCATCCGACTTTCCAAGGCCTTTTCCAGACGACAGTTTCACATCAAGCTCCTTCTTAGAAAGCCCCCGATATGCCGAAAAGCTCTCCGCGAACCACTTCGCGAAGCCGACAGTCCGGGAAGTCGACAATACAGGATAGGAAATCGTGGCTGTAGTGTATTCAGCACTATAGAAAGCCCATGCATTTCTCCCATCCTGTAAACCTCCAAAGCATTTTACCATGCTTGAAGGCACTCCAACAACGCCTTGAGAAAAACCCAACTGCAGCACAAAGGGAGAAGGTACATACGGCTGGATGTCCACGAAAAGATGTCTTCGGTACACAATTGTGCCGACACGTATGCTGAAAAGCCACTCCTTCTCTGCATTTGTCAAGGAGTAATGCCTTCCCGACCCTACCCTGGTAGAGTCTCGAGAGGCACCAAAGTCAAAAGCCTTCTTCCGTAACTCCGGAGAAAGCTTCACTGAAGACTGCCCCATCTCGACGTCCCTGAACCGTCGGATTCTCATGCGGGCAAACAAAAGTGATTCGAGCACGGCTTTACCCTTAGCCAACCGAATCATTAGAGGATCATCATCCTGTGTAGCACCTAGCCGATGGAAGCCAGGACAGTGGTATACAAACCACGAATAAAAAATATGGGCTGAAAATACCCTGTTCATGGGAATCCCAAGCGAACCAAGAAAGCAGCAGCCTGCAGTTCGGTGCACAAGTAGGAGTAAAGAGCAGGCACTAAAGCAAGCTTCTCTCCAAACGCCATCTGACAAGCCGGAAAAAATACAATGCGGCCTGATATGTGTTCCATCTCCTCCAGCAAAAATAGGCTCACCTAGCCAATAAGTGAGGTAAGTAGCGAGATCTCTCCGCAGCACAATGTCAAAACAAATGACATCTGTACTCGCGAAGAAACCCCTCAACTCTTCTTGTATGGCTGAAGTCTTCTTCGAACCTGGATCCTGAGCCCTGGCTTCCCAGGTCATGCTATCAAAAGACTCCTTACTATCAAAAAAGTTGGGGAACAAAGAGCCAGAACTCTTCCAACTACTGGATCTAACTTTCGAGCCATCCATCTCCTTCAAAAAATCATAGAAGGCGACAAGCTGAAAGTACAGAAGCCTGAACTCCTCCGACTGCTCCTCAAGGACGCTGTCTATTGGCATGAACTCCTCGTAGAGTTTGCCAAGGATGGGTAATCCAGTTATGGCGCTCAGCTCCTTCAAAGAAAAACCAATCTCACCATTCGTGATAACGAAGGTATTGGTTTGTGGAAGGAATGACTCCAACATAGCTATGAAGGCCTCGTCGGGAAAAATCAAGGTCTCCCTAAAGGCGCGGACCGCATCAAAAATCCCAGCTTCCTTCAAAACGGCGCCACCAATCAGCAGGACGCGATCAATCCACGACTTCCACTCGGAGGCAGCACTGAAACGGCCACGAAGTCGAAAAGGCTTCACCCAATTGCTGTCGTCACGGCTAAAAATACCAAGGCCCACTGGTCCCAAATTGACCGACGGATAATTAGAGCCCAAGTAGCCGCTGCCCGGCATCAACATGTCCATGTCGGCATGCGATTTCTCAGCATATCCAGGAGAACCGCCTATAAAAAACCCCGGTCTTGATTACATTTGTCCTCTTCACCCAGCTTGGAGGATCTTCCCTCTTAGGGCACGTGGGAGAAAGGCTCATGATCGAGATAGTACGAACAAACGTCGATCGGATAGCAACGGTTCTCTTATCACTAATGGACCGCACTCCTGCCTGGTTCTACCGAGGTCGGCGGACGTGGGAGTCCGTTGGTTCCGACCTTTTCGTAACCGGGGGGCAGAGGCTGCATCAACATTTCTTTGTGTGGGTGTGCCAGATTTTCTATTTTTACTTGGAATTGCAAGTGGTGATCCAGAGATCAACCTTCGCAAGTAAAAAAGAAATCAACTTCTTTCAAGTTTTCCATTGCACATATATTTAAGAAAGAGACATTTTCTTGATTTGCCGTGAAAGGCGATTTTTTTGGCATTTATAGCCACTTTTGGCGTTTGTAGCCGATTTTTGGCGTTTATAGCTGATTTTGGCATTTATAGCCGATTTACAATTCTTATCAATAATGAAAGACAAGAGTTGTGATTTTTTTCTCTTTAAAAAAAATACAAACTACAATGAAAAGCAAGAAAAAGAGGATCTAACTTCTCAGGAGATTGTGGGGACCCGTTCGGATTGACGGTCGCAAGCCATATGTGGACTTCGCCATCATCCATGCAGATGAGAACAGAGGATGCTATTGATTCGTTTGGCTTGGCTATAACCTAAGGTTTTTAGAGGACAAAGACCAAGAGGAGGTCCTATATCCAATAAAAAACTAAGTAGACGGGCTGAAAAGCCACGTCTAAGCCATTAGAGGCAGAAGGAGAAGACAAAGACCTTGGGGGGGGTACCCCCCAAGGGACTTTTGTCACCTTGTAGCGGTGGTCGATGTAGGATTTCCGCAGAGTTTTCTCTCTTTGATGCCTTTTTCTGTCTGTGTTTCCGGATTTTCTGCAGTCTGTTGTCTGTGTGATTGTGATTCTTTTCTTCTTGGAGAGCTCTCCTATTTATAGGCTTTTAGGTAGCCATTTAGGAGGGTTTATGAGCCTTAATTGTCATAAAGCTACATAAAGGGAGGAGTTACAAGATTGAATTCTTTATTTTGTAACTCCTTTTTCTTGGCTTCTGATTGGCCGGAGGAGATTGAGGGCATTTAATCGCCTTTAATCGCCATGATGGGAGGAGTTTCATGGGTTAAATGCCATGAATCTCTTGACTTATAACTCCCAGATGCTTGCTTCTGATTGGTCCGTCCAAAGAAATGGATTAATGGCTGTAATAAAGCTAGTCAATTAATCGCATTAAGTGGTCGTCGAGCAGTTGAAGAGTCGCGGGCCGTGCCGCGTCTTTTGGAATTCTTCTGACGATGATCATCGATGGATCTTCATGTAGATCGACATCGGATGGCCATGTAACTTCAGGTATTGGTTGCCAACAGCGGGTCGGTGCCATCTGTCCTGTCGATTTCTCGATCGGTCGGGTAGAAAGTACACTTTTTTTGGTTGACCAGTTGGCGATCAATGTTGATTTCGATACTCTTGATGATTAACCCGTGTTTTAGACGGATGTCAGAGGATTTGGTGTCTCAAAAGTATGAATATTGGAAAATACTAGAGGCCGGATGCTTCGAATCTCGAAAAAATGGCTGAAAATGGGGTTTTCGGGGCCCACCGGGCGATCCCGGGCCACAGGGTCGCCGGCGACCCTGGCCCACCCCTGCGACCCTGGAGGGTTTTTCCCTCTTTTTGTCCTGTTTTGTGTCCGTTTTTGCTGTTTTTTTATTCTTTTTTCTTCTGTATTTTCCCTTGACATTTTTGATCATTTATTGGCCTGATTTCCCTATAGAAAACCTGATGAGAATCCTTGCATTTTTGTTTTGCAAAGTTTCTAATTTTCTGAGAAAGCCGAAGACTTTGTCGCGCAGAGCTGCCGATTTTCCATCAGAAGCTGAAACTGGGTCAAACGATGTCGGAATGACCTAAAATTTGGTGTGAAGCCTCCTGAGCAATAAATAAGACCAACCATGGGCTTTTGTTTGAGTTTTGAAGCCGTTTGGGGTCCTATCACCAGTAGACTTGCTTTTATCGCGATGAAGATGTCGCGGTTTGATGTGCGGTCAACCGATGTCCGATTGACTTGAAATTTGACAGGGAACCTATTGGAGTCATTTTAAGATGATCCTGTTCGAAATAGGGTGTGCCTCTAGGATAGGTTTCAAAAACTTTTGACCCACTTGACGCAGGGATCAACTATCCAGAAGGCTATAAAACCCAATCCAAGATCTATGTCCTCAATCTCAGCCATCATGATCTGTAAATACAATCTATCTAGAAGATAGAACCAGCAACATATAAGCTACAAATAAATCTACAACATGCAAGGAAGTAGATTATACTTTTGGAGCTCGGTTGTGCTCTAATGGAGAAGTTGCGTCTTTCTTTGATGATGAAACTGAAAGTCCGGGATCTTAACCCTAGAGGGGGGGGTGAATAGGGTGAGCTACACTTAATGACTTTTAATTATGACCAATTATGACTTAATTAATACAAACTAGTCACATGTGATGATTAACATACATAATGCGGAAGCTAAACAAAACAATCACCACTACACAAAGATTTATAGTGGTTCGGCCTCAATGCCTACATCCACTACAGGCTTGTGACTCAACACCCCACCGGATTTCCACTATTATGCTTTTCAAAAGGCTAAGCAATAACCTCTACAACTATGCTTTTCTAGGCTAAGCAATAACCTTACAATGTGCTTTTATAGGCTAAGCAATAACCTTTACACAATGTTTTTCTTAGGCTAAGCAATAACCTTTATACAATGCTTTTCTTAGGCTAAGCAATAACCTTTACAATCAAAAGATTTTCTTTCTCAAAGAAGTGTCTTCACAAACACTAGAAGAGAAATATTTTAAGCTCAATTACAATGCCTCTAAAATAGGCGGATATGAAATTGATAAAACAAACTCACACAACACACTAAGTAATGCAAAGATGAATGCTCATGATGTGTGTGTGTGAAAACTTCAATCAAGTTAAAAAAAAAAAAAAACTAAGATCAATCAATGTATGCTTAAAGCATTTAAAAGTTTAAGGCACATAAAAAGATTTGATTGAAGTGAAATGCAAATCACATGTATAAATACTAACTTGTTAATGATGTAAAAATCAAAGGCTCACAAGTTTTATGAAACTATTTAATTCTAAACATGTGATGCATGTTCTATGTTGTTTTTTAAAAAATAAACTAGTTTAACTAATGTTCTAAAGTGATTGAAAACAACTAATGAGGATTCAACCAAGTAAATGTATCATGCTATAAAAGAAATCAAAGATTTTGGCAAAGCATGATTAATGAAGTTTTTAAAACAAACTTGGTTTGAATTAAGGCGAAGAATCCAACATAAATAAATCCAAGATTAAATATGATAAAGGATTCAACACATCATAGTTATCATGCTAAAATTCATTTACCAATAATTAAAACAAAGCATGATATAATTAAAGAAAAGGGAGCATACCCATTAGAAAAAGATTCCAAGATTGAATCAATGGAATAGCCCCATATTCCCCTCACTAATTCTCTTAGAACATCCTCCTTCCTTGGCCTCAAAACTCCTCAAAAGTTCTACATTTTTCTCAAAGAAAATGTCCCTTTTTATAGCCAAAAAGGTTGCCAACGGCTAGCCCAACGGTTATTTTTTTTTAAACTATACTTTTAGCAGGGGCCGGGGCCGTCGGTAAAAGTGTATAACAGCCGCCGGTATAAGTCCTTCCAACGATCATATTTGTTTTGAAAATATGCTTTTAGCGACGGTCTCAGCCGCCGGTAAAGGTGATATATTGGCCGCCGGTAAAAGCCTTCTTTTCCCAAAAAATGTGTATTTTAAAGAGATTTTCTTGTGGGGACTTTAAGCCATAGAATCAAGCTAGGAAATATGTTTTAAATCATTTTAAGAGTTTTAAAAAAACATGAAAACTAAAATGCCTAAGATGATTTAAAACGTTTAAAACATTGGCTACTTGATTTATAAAAACTCCTTTTCAAACTAAATGGAACCAAGTTTAAAAACACAAATATGCATGAAACATGAATTCTGAAAGTTTTAAAACCATACAAGTGAAAATTAAGATTTCAAGATATTCTAAATCAATGCATGTGTGAAAATTCATGAGATGAATAAAATGATAATGCATCCATCAAATTGCAAATACACAAAATCCCTAACAGAAACGCTTTCACTAATCAAATAAGGATCTCCAAGACCTCTTGAT
Source organism: Litsea cubeba (assembly GCA_012931725.1). Lineage (NCBI taxonomy): Eukaryota > Viridiplantae > Streptophyta > Magnoliopsida > Laurales > Lauraceae > Litsea > Litsea cubeba. The sequence goes on along the minus strand of CM022955.1, from coordinate 24,894,554 downwards.
CTTCCACGCTATGACCCGTATCAGATTCTCCTTTTTCTCAAGAAGATGGTGGGATCTCCAAGAGAAAACTACTAGGAACTCTAGGGAGGAACTAGAAAGAGAACTAGAAGAGGGAGAGAGAGGAAAAACTCAAGCAACACTAGCTCTAGGGGCCTTGGGCGTGAATCCCTAGGTGGATTTTTTGCAAAGGACGTCCAAGCCTTGCACTCCTCTATTTATAGCTTTTGCAAGCCGCCTCTTCTTTACTAATTACAATAGAAGTCTTACTTCCATTAATTAGTAACTTACCATATCATAATTAGAAGTCTCACTTCAAATATGATTAGTAACTTTCTAATTCCTTTCTAATTAAAATAGAAGTCTCACTTCTACTAAAATTAGTAAGTCTACTATTACCACTATTAGAAGTCTCACTTCAAATAGAAATAGTAACTTTCCTTTAGAATTCAACTAGAATTAGATACTTTCTAATAATTGGGCTAGCGTGGGGACCACTAGGGATTCCTTAGAAAGCTGGCTCCAACTGGAACACGCGACCCCACATCTCATGTGTAATCCGGGCCCACAGTTAACTACAAATAACTCCACTATATAAATGCAATTGAACTCCAGTCTTAGGAATATTACATAGAAAACCCTAACTTCCACATTACCACAAGTAGACCCCTCTATCAATATCCATGGATCAATTGGACCTGTCTTCCAAACTAGATCCATATCTTATTATCCTTGAGCCCCAATTAATTATAATGATCAATAGGTACCTTTCCAATTAACTCTTAATCGGAATGGGTGCGCACTTTCCAATGATAAATCCATTATTGGCACAAGGGGATATTAGAGATAGATTCCATCTTGACCATTGAATGTTCCCACAGCTCTACTACCATGTACCCCAAATCACCGAGGTGTTGACCTACAGTTGGCCTCACTCATTGGTGACTCAAAGCAAATGAATAGATAGAAACTTGAGTTCATTAATGTCTCAGTGATTGAGAGCCTATTGCTAGGGAATTATAAGAGCAACACCTTAAAATAAAGACAGTGTTTATAGGTGCTTCTCATGGTCCTTCAATACATCCAATGTACCAGCACTATGATCCAGAATCTTACATTTTGATGATCGAGACAAATCACACTATCTCATAGTGATCAAAATGCTGCAACCTTGTCAGTATGAGATGTCCAGTCTCATCACTGGTTGTGAAGATATTTAAGTATAAGATTTGTCACACAGGTCTCCCGTATGTGGATCTCATCCATACACATGTGTTACATCTAATATACTTGTGGACCCCGGTTCATCTCATGAACCATCATGTCATTCGTATTGGTTTATGTGCAAGTATATAATAATTACCATTTCATCTCATGAAAAGGAAAAGCATGAATATATGAATAAATAAGAATTTAATCAATTTATTATATCATCTACTGGATTGAGTCCATAAAGCTAACAGATCCATAGGCTCTGTCTTGGAATCATGGTCCAGGGGAGCTTCGCCACAGAGAAGGCCTGAGTTGGCTTCCGAGCGTCAAACTATGGGTCAAATGTTTGTGCGAATATGACCTGAAATTTGACGTGTCAGACCCTTTGTAAGCCATTTTGAAGCCATCCTATGCTCGTACTGATGAGTGACGGCCTCGGTGGTTCTCGCCGCCGAGAGGCTTGAGTTAGCTGGTCGAGGGTTTATGTAGGGGTCAAACGTTGTCGGTTTGACTCGGAACTTGACGTGGAGCCTTTTGAATGTATTTTTAGACCATCCATCGGCTTTGATCGAAGATTTGGTGTCTCCGATGCTTTTGCCGCCGGGAGCTCCTTTTCAGTTCTCGGAGAAGCGAAGTTAGGCCAAATAATTTTGAAATGGCCCAAAACTTCTTGTGTACTCGTCTTTTGGCTGTCTTGAAGGATCTTGCAGTTTTTGTTTGATTCTGACAAGATTTGATTTTTTGGAAGTAGCATTGCCTATTTATGGTAGGTTGCGACTTCATGTAGCTCTTTGGATCTTGAAGAGGCAAAGTGACATTTTTGGTGTCAACAAATGCCCCCTCGAGGTACAGCGATGAGATGCTTAACTTTTGTAGTCGATGTGCCTCGAAAAGACTTTTGAAGGAGAGCCTGTGACTGGACCAAGAGTCTTTGAGCAGTCTTTCTTTTTGGTATTTGTAACCTTTTGAGCTTCTAGGGGAATTTTATGGTAGTGAAAGGAATCACGTACCATCTCGAGGCAAAGTTTTGAAGATGACATCAGGGATGTGGATTTGGGTTTTGACCTTGTGACCTAACAAGCTGTATGTGGCAGGTTAGGGGGTCGTTTTTTGGTTTTGACCGTGTGACCCAACAAGCTGTATGTGGAATGTTGGGGGATCAATTTTGGTTTTGATCTTATGACCTAACAGGCTGTATATGGCAAGTTATGGGATCAGGTTTTGGTTTTTGGTTTTGGTCTTGTGACCTAACAAGCTGTATGTGTCAGGTTAGGGACCAGGATTGGTTTGAATTTTTGGAATGTCAATTTCAAGATTTTGGCTCAATTTGGTAGATGAGGCTGGATGGTTTGATTTTGGAAGCTCATGGGGCTTGGAATTCTTTTTTGTATGGTCCAATCAACTCAAAAGAGGCATGAACCATTTTTGTATGCTCTTGGTAAGAGGAATTTCTTTTTGACTAAAAGCCCAATTTTTTTTTTTTTTTAGTGCCTAGGTGGTCAAACCTGGCTCATATGGCTAACCCATGGGACCTTAAGCTTTTGAAATGGCTTAGATCTCATATGGTATCATTTTTGTAAAGAATATCCAAAAATATCTCCTTTGGATAGAGAATATCTAAGAATATCTTTACTTGGAGAGAACTCTCATGTTCCCTTTATTTTGGGATAGGATAACTCAAGATATCTTTCTTTTAGGAAAGAATCCTTCATTGATCCTATCTTTTGGGGAAAATCTCTCATTGATTCTTTTTGGGAGAAAATCCCTC